>CM041778.1:63569546-63595540 GCA_023374045.1 Limonium bicolor | reverse complement strand
CCTCTTCCTCCACAAACCGCATAAATTGGAGAGGACAGCCATCGGTGCTCAATTGAGCAAGCAGCGAGCTTAATTGGCGTAACATATGGACATATCTACACGTATATATAACAAAGAAAGAAAAAGAGCTTTGTCTGGACTATAACAAAATCAAACGGGGAACCAGAGAAGGAGTTTTCGCCATTTGGTAGGGACCGTCGGGTGTTCTTGACTTTTCACCCTTTCATCCCTCCCTCTGTCCTCTCTACTACTACTACGTCCTTGTCTATTCGTTTACGAAGTCAAAACAAAGAATCATTTGCAGAAAAGCCAAACTTTTACTTTTGACTTGACCGCCGTATCAGCAACGAAAACATGTCTTGAAATTTCATTGACAAATTAGGCGTTGTTAGTGACATTTCTTTGATTCTGGGAATTGAGAGACCGGCAAGTTTTAAAATTTCTAAGACAAGGTAACAATGGGGAAAAGAGAACGAGCCAACAAGCACTTCCTATGAACGCCAGCGAAGATGCACTTTCGTTGTTCAATCGAATTCGGTGAATCTCCACTATTTCAGCCTTACCATTACAAAGCAAACAATTGATATGTCCTTGCAAGTATGACCAGACTCTCACATTCATCCGTTTCTCTCATTTCAACGCTAGACCTTTCGCTTCTACCTCGTGTCAGACAATCAATATCATCACTTCAACCAGAGGTGGCTAACCCTTTGCAGTTGAGAGTTAGAAGACTCATAGTTCTTGGCATCAATTCATAACAAAAGTTGAATCCATATTAAAGGTTTCTCATTCTAACGTCAATGTGACAGGATCGGGTGCTGACGGGTGGGTCTGGGTGGGTCTAAGATGTTAGTCACAGGCCAACTATGCTACGAGATGTATTTGCAAACAAGGAAATGCGGAAGCTTTGAGTTCAAAATAACAAGACAAGATATGCTTGTATTGGAACTCAAACTGAATTACAACCTAGCTTCCTATCTTGGATTAGACAGTATCATAGTACGCTAGATATTGATCAATACGTAATTGGGAGTATGTAAGTGTAGAATGCTCTATAATCACTACAAAAAAACATGTTTTAGCTATCAATAAATTGCTACAATGCAATATTGGTATCTAAATTAGAAAATTGCTACTAATTTTTGATGTTATTAACAAAGTGTTGCTTTTGTGCTATCACAACAACAATGGTAGCTAAACTTTTAGCCAGTAGCTAAATGTCTACCGCCTTACAAGATTGCTACCATCAATAGTAGCTATTTATCTTTCATTCCGATAGTTAGTAAAAGTATTTTGCTACCAATATCGGTAGCTAAATTAATGAATTGCTACTACTTGGTTAATGCTAATTCAATCATGGTAGCTATTATGCTACTATTTGAGCAACGGTAGCAAAAAGATTCTAACATAGCTAACTAGCTATTATCTTAAAAGTTGCTACGACAATGAAGATAAGCAAAATTATGAAATTGCTACTAATACTTGATTATGGTTGCTATAGTGCTACTATTTTGGCTATGATAGAAAATATTTTTAACAAGTAGCTAAATTGCTTACTATCTTAAGTTTCAAATTGCTACCGACTAATAATGCTGATGAAATTTCAGTTGATATTGTTAGAATATAAATAAAATGATAGCTAATATTTGTAAGAATTAATACATTATTTTGTCTTATAACTTAAACGTGTGAATACTACAGAATTCAGAATACTAACCTATATTGCTGCTGCCATAGTGGATATATTATCTTCTTATATAAATATTTTATTTTTATAGTATTTTTCAATATAGTACTTTAGTATATTTTACTTCTACCTTTTAACTACCAAAATTTAAATAGAACTTTAAGTAAACAAAAAAATTCTAATTCATGAGAAAATTAATTAAAACTTATACCACTACAAGAATTTATTTAACATATAAGATATATGTACATAATATATTTTTGATACTTATAATATTTTTAATTTTCAAAGTATCGCACGTATTAATAAATTATAAAATAGAGTACATGTAATAATAATTTAAACTAGTACATATGTTGGTTAAATTTACAAATTAATATAAATTAGTTGTCAAGATAATTTAAATAGTAAATGATATATTGTATATAAATTTTACAATTTATGTAGTTTTTTATACATTTTACTATATAATTCTTTTAGTTTACAAAAATAACATAAATTAGTAAATATAAAAATACATAAATAATAACAATTTAAATTAGTTGACGTGGTGGTTAAAATTTGCAAAACAATACAAACTATAAATATCATTTATAAATGTTTAAAGATTTTGTAAATGTATATAATGTTTAGTTTTTAATTTTATACAATTTTAAGCCAACATACACTTTAATTTTTTATTATTTTGACTATACAAAATTAATGTTGTAATATATGTAAATTTAAAATATCAACATCTATTTATTAATTTTTACATATCCAAGGTTTGATCATATCTCGATCAAAATTTTGATTTATATTTAGAGTATCAACATTCAATATATACATGTAGTATGTATATATGTTGTGAATAACTATCATGGCTCAATGGTTAAGGTATAGCTGTCCTGCCTACACGTCACAGGATCAATCCTTGATGTGTGCCCCAAGAATCGTCAGGCCGCACGCACATGGCTTTTAGTAGAGAACCAACACATGTGTGAATATAATACTACTGCCACATTATTGGTGCAATTTTTTTTAATGCAACCACTAAAGTTGGTATCTAAAAAGAATTTATGCTACTGAATTTATTGGTAGCAAACAAAGTAAAAACTACCACATAATCAGTAGTAAAATTGCTACCATAAAAAAATCAGTGACAAATTGCTACCATAAGAAGAGTAGTGGCAGTGTGGCAGCAAATTGCTACCAACTAGAAAACGGTAGCGAAAATCAATTTCGCCACCAAGGGCTTACCCACCGCCAAACTCCGGTAGACAAATGAACAAAAGCGGTTAGCCGTTCGATTTGGCAACCAATTTCACTATTATCGCTAACCAATTGTGTCGGTAGCCAAACTAAGCCTTTTTTCTTGTAGTGAATCAGAATAAGACTTTTCTAAGTAATGACTAAATCCTCCTAATGATCTCTCTAGGTGAGAATGTTGCCTAAGTTTTCTCTCTCACGATCCATTACGCCCATGATCTGGAAATTAAAATTATAGAAAATGTAATTGGTTAACTGCTCCACATTGAGTTGTTAATGAAGAGAGCTCCCACGTTCGTCACGTATCTCGAAAGTGCGCGCTGCTGAGAAAGTGTCACGTGACGATGTATACGATGTGTGTGGGTAGTAGCACTGAGAGAGAGTCCTTCTGCAGCTTAACTTCTACTGAGGGTGACATCATCTACAAAACATAGTTGTAACAAGTTCCTCCTTTTTGCTGATGATGGCAAACTCAGTGTATCCAACGAAGGTACCTAAAAAATAGCATGAAGAGCAGATATTCTTCGAGAGAGCAACTCGCTCGTTGTTCCCCCTAAAGCTATACAGAGATCCCCCCTTAACCGATGCAATGATATAACTATGATAAAAAAATTACTGATGAGCTAGAGCAGTTAGTAACTAAAGTAGATCAACCATGCAGAAATAATAAACCAGCCAAATCCATAAGAGGCCTTTTCAAGGCATTTGTTGTCCCAACCGACCAACCCGCACAAAAACAGCCGCGGGATACACCGCTTCTCCCATTTTCCAACATTAGGGAAGGGCAAGAGTGTATGAAAAACCAGGACAATGTCTTAAAAGAGCAACATCTAGAGCAAAATACTTAATAACTATAGGGAATAGGGGAGTAGGAGATGTCAGCTAGTCGTCCACGTTGTCCTCCCCCTTGTCATCCGTTGCAGCACCCTCTTCCCCCGTAGCCTCAGCACCTTCAAAGTCAGCCGTAGCAGCAACCGCCTTTGAGAAAGTCTCTCTGAATTCCAACACCTACAGATGCTTGGATCCGCCTTCAAAGATGTCCATTGTCTAGGAGTGGTTGTCCTTCAGAACATCGATCAGGAGGTCAACTTTCTTGACCAAGGATAACACAGTTGCTTCAAGATTCTAGACCTTTTCGGACAGGGATTCTGTCTCAGGTGAGGGAGTAGGCAGAGTGAGAGAGGCTTTTTGTAGGAGGTGGTAGGCTTGGGGATTGCTTTGGACTGAAACGAGGGTGTTTTATTGTAGATGGTCTGACCCAGTATGTCAGTATCGGTGATACGGGTGGCTTTTGAGGGGTTGAGTTTAATGTTACAATGGTGGAGAAGCTTTGGGAGCCAGAACACATGACGTGACGGGGAGAGAGAGGAGGCAATGTGGTTTAGCATTAACTGAGGGAGGTTGATTCTTTGGGTGTGGATGAGACAATACATGATAGCAAGGTCTAGTGGATGAACAAATTGATTGCCTTCTTTCCGGAGCACTAGGTTTTTTTATAATAAAAGTGTGGAGCATTTGATGAATGTTAGAGAGAACTAGTCGGTCTAGAGAGTGGTAAACTCTGGTATTTGGCAACAAAAAATCATAAACTTCCTGTGCATCCACAAAACCTAAATCTAGAAATCCAGCACGATCATTAAAATCAAGGCCAGAGGTGGGAATAGCTAAGTGTGAGGCTATTGTCCTAACGTCCAGAATCAATGGAGTACCATATACCTCAGTCATGAGTTTGCCTTTACGAATTTCACAGTTCGAATAAAATTCATAGGACTCCGCTTCATGATAAGTTTGAAAGCCATAAAATAGGTGAATCCAGTTTTGAAATCATAACATTTCTTCAAACATTGAGAAACACAATGAGTGTAGCCATTCGAGATCAAGGAGTTTGCCTTTTACCAGATTTCAAGATTTTACAGAGTCGTTAGAGGAAGAGCATAAACATAACCTTAAATGTCAATTAATCCTTGCCTTGGTGGTGGTAGAACAAACTCAAAGTGAGGACACAGTCTCTTTCTCATGCAAGTAATACCGGTGTCAGAGTCAGCCTGGGTTGAGGAGTTAGTACAACTTTTCTTCTCTTCTGGGTTGGAGTTTGCGACCGTAGGTTTATAAGGAGCTGAAACAACAATTGTGGGAGTGGACGTGGAGGACGGCATAAGAGGTTTACTTCGAGATTGAAGATTTTGAGTTGAAACTAGAGGACGGTTTGTAGAAAACTTGGAATGGCAAGTTTTTTTCGGAGGTGGTGATTGCTCAACAGGAATAGTAGTAGTGAACTCAAGGTTAAGGTTTTTAGAGGGGTTTTCAATGTCGATTGTGGGAGATAGGGTGGCCAGATTCTCCGTGGGCTGGGGGAGATCAGATACAAGTGATCCAAATTGTATTGGCTCGTGAGAGGGTGATTTAGTGATTGTGTCAGGAGTGGGAATTATGAGGGTTGTTTGAGGAGGTGATTTTTCAGGAGGCATGGGCGATCCAGCTGATTTTTGTGGCGAGAGTGTAGGGCAGGGTTTGGATTCGGTTTGAGGTTCTAGAATGGAGGAGGGAAAGTCAACAGTGATTGGCTTAGTGTTCATTGACATTGAAAGTGCAATGGCAGTTGAGGTAGAGGTGAAGGTGGGGGTTTGTTGAGCTTGGAGGGTGGTGAGTTGATTGATGAGAGCTTGAAAAAGCTCAGGATTGTTAGCTACTCTATGTGGTAGCTCGACGTTTAAGGGAGAGGGGTTTGGGTTTTGGTTGGACGACATTATTGATGGATGTGGAGTAGCTAGATGTTGGAAAGTTTGGGAAGTCGATAATGGCTAGGGTAGGATGGGAGATATAATCTGAAAAAGTGGGAGTTTAAAAGAGAAGGCGTGAAGAATTGTTTTTCCAATTTGTCGGGACGGGTGTCTGGATTGGGTAAGAAATACGCGAGCGGATTGTCACAGAGGATCGCAGAATTTTTAGATTTTTGTTTTTCAGATGAAAAATTATTCTTTTGCTCTAACGCACCTAATTTGACATATATACTAGCCCACCAGACATACTCATGCACCTTTAACTGATATGAAAGCATAAAAGGGAAGGAAATACTACATTGGCTACGTTGCACGAGTCATACCAAGTTGAGAACGTAGAGACTCAAATGGACCTTGTTGGAGTGGTTTGGTGAATATGTCTGCACGTTGATCCACAGTTGGAATATACTTTAACTGCACCAATCCTTTTTCCACACAATCTCGCAAGAAATGATGACGAATTTTAATATGTTTTGTCCTGGAATGATGAACAGGATTTTTAGATAAATCAATTGCATTGTTGTTATCACAGAATATGGTGGTGCATGAAGTGGGTATTAGATAGTATTGAAGTTGTTGTTGAATCCACAAAATTTGTGCACAGCAAGCAGCCGCAGAGACATATTCTGCCTCAGTAGATGATAATGTAACAGTGTTCTGTTTCTTTGAACTTCACGCTACAAGACAGAGTCCTAGGAATTGTACAGTACTAGAGGTACTTTTCCTGTCCAATAAAGAACTTGCAAAATCAGAGTCACTGTAACCCATTAGTGTGAAATCAGTAGCACTAGGGTACCACAAATACAAGTCTTGTGTGCCTTTGAGATATTGAAATATCCGTTTGACACTCTGTAAGTGTGACTCTTTGGGATTTTCCTGAAACCTTGCACAAATGCACACTGCAAAGAAGTCAGGACGACTTGTTGTTAAGTAGAGTAGGGAACCTATCATACCTCGATAGTGTTGCATCGACAGATATTCTTGCTTCATCGAGATGCGGCCTATCAGTAGCTGACATTGGAGTGGGAGTAGGTTCGGAGTCCGACATCTTGTACTTAATGAGTAGCTCATGTATGTATTTTTGTTGATGAATTTGAATTCCATTTTCTTGTTGGATAATTTACAAGCCAAGAAATAACTTTAGCTCACCAAGAGCACTCATTTCAAATTCTTTACTCATTAGGTCAGAAAAGAAAGTACATACTTCAGGATTAGTGGAACCATAAATGATATCATCGACATATATTTGGACAATGAGTATGAAATACCCCGAACTTTAAAATAGTGATTGATTAGGCTAATGAAGATTTTGGAAGCTTAATTATACCTAAATAAATATACGAGAACAATTCTTGAAGAAAATGGATCCATAAAACGGATTAAAAATACAAACGAACTTTAAAGCGCGTTTTTCGAGGAAACCGGGAAAACATGACTTTAAGAGGGTTAAATAGACCCATAATAATTATGGTCAATTAAATATATATAATTATACATTAGTGAAGGTCTAGAGCCATTTAAAATTCATTAAACGAGAAAATTCCGGAAAACGGGTTCCGGTTAGTGAATAGTGCAAAAACAAGAACTTGTGGGGTGCAAATTGTAATAAGAGCAAAATACCTCCCTCCATTTACAAATAAAAATCAGACTTTCTATTGTGTGTGTGTGAGACGTTTTCAGCCCTCCCTCACACTCTCTTTATTTCTTATTAGTCACTAAAGGACAAAGTAATAAAGTAAAAAGGGGGTTTTAGAATTCTCTCTCCTCCCATTCCCTCACACTCACTTTGACAGCCTCTCTCACCAGCCTCCTCCTTCCTTCTTCAGCCTCTAATGGCGATTGTATTTCCCTCCTTCCAGCCCTCTCTTCTTTGTCATTTTTGAAGGCTCAAAACAAGTCCAGATGCTACAAAAATTACACCACTAAACTCCCCTCATCTTGGAGCATATTTCCATTTTTTTTCAAAATCTGAAAAGCTCCACTTTCATCTCCATGGATGAAGCCCATTTGAAGATTTGAGAACACCATTGTGAGCTCCTTCATCTCCTTGTTATTTTAAGGTAAAAAGAAACTCAAGGTTCCTCTTTTCTAGCTCTCTCTTTCAATCTAGAAATTTTCAGATTTTGAGCTCTTGTTCCCCTCTTGCTCCAGCCGATTTTTAGCCCTTCCAAGAAGTGTTGGAACTTGTTGCTTTTACTGCTCAAAACTTCATCTAGAAGTTCCAAGGTAATATTTCCTTAGAGTTTTAAGTACTCACTTGTATATTAGGGTTAATTCTTGAGTTAGGAAACTATTAGTGTTGATTGTTGTATTCCCTGGAATGGCTGCAGCATTAGAGTTTTAAACTCCCCCATAACCGGTTTGTGAGTCAAGAACAAGGAGGAAGGAAAGAATAAGGGAGAAATAAGAAAGAAAGGAAAGAAAAGAAAACTAGAAACACTAAGGTAATGAGTTACCTTGAACAGAATTTTAATGCTTGATGGTATGAAATATTTACATTGTTTTAGTGTTGAATAATGCTACTACAGTGGTATGAAAGAGATGGAGTATTTAGGGTTGTTTACATTGTTGATTAAAGGCCTTGGAGCTTAGTTGAATAAGTGTATATGAGCAGGAATTACATGTGTTGTTAGAATAATGTGGCTATTGGGATTGATTGGTGAGCTAAATTGTGTGTGGGCAATGTTAAAATTCTAGGGGAACCTCTGTCAAAATTGTCCTAGAAATTAGATGACTTAAGTGTTTTAGTTGAGGAGAAAAGAACCTAGGATTAACTAGGTGTTGTAGAGATAAGCTTTAGTGGTTAACCACCTTGGTTTGGGATTAGAAGAGCATTGGGTAACTGAGTAGAACCTTGGGTAAAGATAAGGCAAGTGTGTAGCTAGATGACATTAATTGAAGGAACATGGAGTAGTAAGAATGAGAACAAAATATTAACTAGAAGAACTTAGGAACTAGTACAAGTGCTAAAATGAAAGTGAGAGATCTATGTGAATTAATCTAGAATTGGATAATAAAGTTAGCAAATGATTTAGGGGATTTGAAAGTGCCAAATTAGTGTTAAGATATGCTAGATTACATGTGGGAAGATTGGGGAAGAAATGGGTAGAGGAATGGAGTTAAAACAAAGTCAAAATGAGTAAACTAACTTTGACCGACCCAGGGCTGGGTCGGTCGAGTTAGAATTTCATACCCGATTGCTTACTGATTTCGACTGACCTAGAGGGGTTGGGTCGGTCGGGTCAAGGCATTGGGTCGGTCGAGTTGAAGTTCCCGAATCCGCAGCCTACTGACTTCGACCGACCCAGAGGGGTTGGGTCGGTCGGGTCAAGTTAGTGGGTCGGTCGGGTCCAAAAAAATATATACATATATGTATGTATATATGTGGCATTAGTACTAGAGTAATAAAGGTAAGAAAGTAATGCACAGAAGAAAAGGAAACAAGCTTAAGAATTAATGAGGAGTACACGACTTGTGTGATTATGGTGTGAATTGTAAAGGAAATAGTAACTATAAGTCGGGAACATTAAAAAATGAATCAAGCTAGGTTAATTGTAAATAATTAACCGTCTGATTCCATGTATGTTATAGGATTAGAATAGTCGGTTTCCGAAGAAGAGTCGTGATCCGAAAGCGACGGTGAACGGTATGATTTTCTCATACCCTGTATGCTACCGTGGTTACCCTGATTTGTGTGTTTGTGTGTTATGTGTGATCACCTAAACAAGATAAATGCACGAATCGGGTTTATTCCACTTCCTTGTGCTTGTAGTGTATTGTTCCTTGTTGGATTGTATTTGAACTTGTAGTTTGTACAATTCATGAAATGTATGATTATGGATGAAGTGTTTGATGGATTTGGTGTGAAGTGTACTAACCAAGTAGTATGGAAAGAATGATTTCTCACTAACTCCTAACTAAGTAACATTTCTAACCTTGAGTAAATTGGTAAATTGGAGTAATGTGAGAAGTCTGATATAGTTTCGGCCACACGTGAGAATGAGGAAATACGAGAGGTTGTTTCCGAGTTCTGGCATGTTCTTCCTCATGGTTCAAATCCCTTAAATGAGCAGCAACCCTAGGAAGTAAGCCACCCTAAACCCTGGTGGTGGGATACCATAGTCCCTGCCCGGAGGTCATACCGACTTGACTTGAGTATTAAAGTTAGAAAAGTAATTGGCCAAATAAGATCATGACTGGTGTAAGTCAAACGATCTCGAGTAAAAGAGTAAAGTACATCCGATTAACCTGGATGAGTAAGTAACTAACAAAGTATTGTGGATGAACTTGAGAAGTGTATCTCAGTGCCTTGGTAAGTATGAATGGTTGATTTGTGATTGTCTTCCATTGTATGTATCGGATTGTATGTATGTATGCACTATGGTGTGAATGTATTATTATTCATTATAGCATGTATGCATGTATAAAATAAATGAACTCCATGTATGCGACCAAGTAGTCGGCGTACCCCCATTAGCACGCGGGGTATGCGAATTTCATACCAGCTATTTGTTGAGCCCCTTGGGGCACCGTTTTTTTTAAGGTACCCGAGATAGTTGAAGTTGAACTTGACCGATATGAACATCTTTTTGAGTAGTTGGTAGGATGAGAAAGATGTACCGAGTTGTACACGGCTTATAGCCTATTTGAGTAGCCGGTGTACCACGTGGTAGGTGGTACACCCTTTTGGATATTTTGGAATTGTGAACTTGGTAGGAATGAGTAGATTGATAAACTCATAGCTTTTGTTAGGCTTGTAAGAAAGGGATGTAATTTGATATTAATTTGTATACTCGGTAATCCAAGGATGTAAGCAAATGTTGGGAATGTTATGGGAAGTAATTATGATTGCTAGGTATGTTTCTATTCATCAGACCGTTACAGTATGTAGTATAAGCCTTGTTAGTCATTGGGTGACTAATGGCGTCGTATCACCCACCGTGAGTATGTAGGATTTCCGCTGCGATTAGAGTAGTAATGGAGACGATTTGAGGATAATAGCAGGATTAGCGGTAAGGGTGTTACAGAGTATGTCTTCACCTCTGGTAAGAGTGAATAGAGTTTTATCGACCTTTCCCCAGAGGAAATTGAAATACCCTAAACTAATAAATTATGATTTGAACATATATTAATGATGTAATAAGGCTAGAACATGCCATAACAATATTGGGTAACAATCCCAAATTAAAAAGAAGCAAAAACATGCTTAAAAATTACTTAAGGCAAATTTTGCTCTAAAGAAGCCTTAAGGATTATGTAACTTTGGTTAGGGTCCAAATTGGATCCATAAGCCTTATAATTAAGGTATTAACATAATAAAACCATTACCAAAGAAAATCAAACTCTAGAAAGAGCTAAAACACAAAAAGCACTAAACTCCTTAAGACACATTTTTGTCAAAGTGTTCAAAATTTACTTTCAATGGCTAAATAGCCTGTATACACCTTAATTAACATGTGTACTACTTAGTATCACATTAGTAACTCTTAATCCAAGATTTACAAAATAAATCCAAAGTTTGGCACCAAGATGTGATAGTACCCATGAGGGCGGCAATACAGCTGTTATACAGCCACACACAGCAATTAAAATATCTAAACATGAGTCATCATTTACTATGCCTTAAAGTAACATTAACTTAACATAAAAGTAAATTTTGACTTCTTCTCTCACTTACCTCCTTCCCAGTCGTATTCAGAAATTCCAAACCCTCCCTTTTCTCCTCCATTGGTGCCTTAAACCAGCCAAGTTCAAAGAAGAACAAAACTTGACTAAGGTAACCATTATTGACATATTAAGTTCAAATTTTTCCTCTTTCTTTCCTCTTTCCATTGATCTAAGTTCCAATCACTTCCATCCATCCATGTAGTGTGTATTGGTGATTAAACGAGGGAGTAATCTCGGCTGAAACAAAGGAAGAAGGAGGGAAGTTCAAAGCTAGTTCATTTAAGGTAAAAACATGCATTAAGCATGTAACCTTTGATCCTCTTCATTTCTAGTTGCAAACCATAGTTTCCTAAGCTTATTTCTTTCTCTTTTACATGCTGGTTCAGTTGGTGTATCAAGAGTATCAAGTCGTAGTCAAATCCATGCCAAAAACATCATTTTTGGCATTTTAAACATGGTAAAACCTAGCCATATTCCTCCTTGATCATTCGCGTTTTTGCCTTAATTTCAAGAGTGTTTTGACACTCTTCTTGCTGTTGAAAATTATGCGAGAACCTTACTAACCAAGCTAGAGATTCAAAGGTAAAAGTTCATGTTTTTCATGACTTAAATTATTCCTATGGTTAGTTCAAGTTTAGAACCTAACTATATCCTTATCTTGTTAATTTAAACATGTTAAAGAAGTTGTAGAAAGTTACCTCCAAAGTGTCGTGGCCAAACAAGGTTTTGCCTTGGCTAAATCAAGGTATAAAATACCTAAATCTCAACTTTGATAAGTTAATATGCTTTTAAGCTGTTTCTAATTAAATGTCATGAGTGAACTTAGTGAAGTGGTCAAATTTGACCTTAAATTGACTAAGAAATGAGTTAGTAAATTATCTAAGTAATTAAGTAACATAATTGTCCAATTTAAGAAATTATGTGGAAATTTGGTAAATATGGAGAAGATATGTGCAAGGCCTAGAGTTTAATGTATTTTGAGACACTTATGTGTAACTTATTGTATAAGCTAAAGTTTGTAATAAGGCCATGTACCTTAGGCCATTTTATTTAAGTTATTTAAGTTTTAAAGTACATTTAAATTAATTTATATACTTATCATAAAACTTGGGTAGAAACCATAAATAAACAAAGTTTGGAGGGTTGTAGGTTAATATAGCCGAAAACTAGGTGTCAAAAGGAGTTTAGATTAAAATTATAAGATTTTATGAAGTTTTGGGGTAAAATTGTAATTATGGGAAAAGTTGGGGTAACACTTCTAATTACCGGAAACTGATGGTCAAAACCATGTCTAGAGGTCAAACATTGACCATGTAAGAGACTTTGACCAAATTAGGTAATCTAGTAATTTAATTACCAACTTATATTAAGTTATGTATTAAATTGTAAAAATTACATAACATTTGGGGAGGAAATGTAATTACCGAAAGTTTCTGAGTAGAAATAGTTAATATAACAGATTATAATACTTTGGTGAAGTTTGGTGATTTTTGGAATAATATAAGAGGTTTTATTAAGAAAAGTGTATAATATATAGTTTTAATAACATTAGAAAGCATATGTTATAAACTGGGGTCAGTTCATAAATATAGAAAGTTAGTAGGCTGGAAAATAAATTAGAACAGACCCTAGGGTCTGTTCGGAAATTTCCAGTATATATAACCTAAAGTTTAACTTATTATAAAGTTAAAATGTTATATTATATGGTATATATAACATTGTATAAAATGTGTGGACAAATGGTAATTTAAGAAAGTTAGTGGGATTAGGAAATAATTCTGGATAGAGGTGTGGTCTGTTCGGAATTTTTCAAATATATATATAACCATAGGTTATACAAATATAAGGGTATAAACATCATAATATAAGATATATGATATAAATGTAACAATGTAATAACATTTGGGGTTATTTAGTAATTTCCAAAAGCATGGGTGAAAAAGAATAAAAACCAAAAGACTTAGGGTCTGTTCGGAAATTTATAACACATTATAACTATAGGTTATAAATGGTAAAGGGGTATAAATGTATAAAATATAGTTTATGACTATAATGTAACATTATATAATTAATGTGGTGGTTTTGTAAATGAAAGAAATATAGTGGGCTGTAGCACAAATGTAATAGGTTGGAAAATGAATTTTAGACTATAGTCTACAATGTTATAAATGTTATAACAATTATATAGTATTAATGTGATTTAAATGGAGCTAATATAAGTAAGGATATTCACATAATGTGACAAATAATGAATAAATGGGATTTATAAACTAAGGTTTATATTAAATAACTCTAGGAGTTGTTATGGTATAATATAAATGTTACATAATATTAAGATAGGAATCTTAATATAAGTTGTATAATATAATACAACTAGTAAGAATAATCATCTTACATAAAATGACAAAATGTAACATTTAAATACAAGGGTTTTTATAATTCATGAAACTTATATATATAATAATGCATGACACATATGTATAATAATGTGTATATAGTATGGTTGGAAACCATATAATATTACATGGTGAGTGTTATTACATGAACCTAGTTTATAAAATATAAGTTACAATGTTTTGAATTTAAGTGTAACTTGTTACAAGATTAATGAATTATATACAATGTATTATAATGAATTGTGAAACAATAATACCATATGGTTTATTATCACATGTATACATGCAACTATATGTTATATAATTATATACATATATGAATGTGGTTTAAATGTACAAGTGAAAATAACATGAATATATACAGATATAGGTATACACATATGTATATAAATATCATGGGGTATAAGGAGAAAACCCGCACATTAGTAAATACTACGAGTAATGAATTTTCGTAACGAAGCCGACTTGTTTAACGAAACCGAACCACTTAACTGTTGGAATTCGGGGATGAACTGTCGGGGTTATTAACGTTATTCTAAGATACCGAGTTTAGTTAGTCATGTGGATTGACTCATAGTGATGTAATTATTCCAGATCGTACGTCGGACAAGGGCGCCGGACGAGCATAGGTTTTTGCGCATCCTAGGTCTTGGTGTACGGTATGTGGACGGTGTGGTCTGAATTGTCCTGAGGGCTTCCTCGGGTTCAGACATTATTGTTGTGTTTAAGAGTGATATGTGTGTGCTTATATGCATGTATGTGTGAATTGAAATGTATACCTTTATATCGCATCGTTTTTATTATACGTGAATGTCCATCATACTAATATTATGTCGACTATAGTTCGACTTATATAAACATACATATACGAGTATGAAATGAAGTTGTTGCTACGTAATATAGTACATTTAGTATTATAATTATACATTAACCTAAGTAAAATACTTTGGAGCGAGACATGGTTATACCGGTCTCTAGAGCATGGATCTCGAACATGAATATGACCTAGACTGATTCTAGGTATCCGCGTAAGACCTCGAAGGTAGCTACATAAAATGTATTCTCCATAAAACTAAGAGTATATCTTAGGAAATGATTAAGACACTTAATCCTATGAGAGAATTGGTATGAGAAGAGGAGAGAAATCTAGTGTAGTTTACAAACTATCTGGTTGCGCATTTATGATCACTGAGTAGATACCCGATCGGATCCCGCTCTAGGAAATTCCAACGAGCCTACATAGATCGTTGGTCAGATGGTACCTGCTCTTGGTACACGGCTACGGCCTTTTTATGGACGCCTTATTAAGGCACAGTGGAAGACCAGGGGCCTTCGAACCTCTGGCAAACATGAGCACCTTTGTGTGTACGGGAGGACTACTGTCCATTTAAAAGATTAATTCGGGTTATTCTAACATGACACCCAACTGGTGATGTGAGTAAACGTGGTGATGTTTGATGGGGCCTTGAAGGCCGTATTAATACAAGTATGAATATCGTTCGCTAAAAGCGATTACGCACTATATTGTAATTATTCGATACCTTCGTTTATGCAACTGTGGCTTGTGAAATGTAGTGATTGTATTGGTTGGATGACTCTGTGTTTATGCTTGATAATTACAGTATTTATTATAACTGTAAACCGGTAAAGCATGTAATGAATCTAATGCTAAGACGGTTAAAATGACTTAAGTGACCGATAGGGTCCAAATAGCATGCCTAGCATACTCAGCGTTTTTTGCTGAGCCTCCACAGTATTTTACAGGAACTTGACCGCGTTGAAGCCGGAGTGCGGGGCCTCGGGTAGAAAGGACTGTCATTTTAATTACCGCACTTGGTTCTTTGGTATGTAATATGTTGTAAGTATTCGGGAAATAATAGTTGCTCACTTGTCTTGTATATTCGACTTAGGATTTAATATGTTTTAGTGGTTGTAAATATCTCAATCATCACAGTGGTTATAGTAGGGAGTTGTATTACATGATTGTTTCGTTACTCACGTAGGTGAGTAACGACACGTGACACCCGAGTGAGACAATGGTTAATTAATTTCCGCTGCGAGACGTTTTTAATTATGCTACGAGAGTGAGTACTACGAGTTTAATGAGAGGGGTGTTACAAAAGTGGTATCAGAGCGGAGTACCGCTCTGATGACAAGATATTAGGCTTAAGACAATGAGCTTAGGACTTGGGAAATACGGGAAACGTTTGTGAGGTACCAGACGACTCGTCTTAAACGAAATTATGTTCTAGTAACGTAAACTGCGTGACATACTAGCCTTAAAGGCAATTTAACATCCACTGGTTGTATACGGTAAATTTACCGAGTAATGATACGACAATCTATATTATAGATGTCAAACCGAACTAGAGGCCGTGGTGTCGGTAGAGGGGGTGGCAGTGACCCCATGATGCCAGAAGTTGTAGAGACGGTTGCTGCCGTTCTTGCTCAGCTTGGAGCTCATATTGATGGAGCATCACCCCACCCGCCACAACCCAGGGAGATGAACTGGCTGAAGTTAGTTTCCGAGACCCGACCACCTACGTATTCA
Organism: Limonium bicolor; assembly: GCA_023374045.1. Taxonomy (NCBI): domain Eukaryota; kingdom Viridiplantae; phylum Streptophyta; class Magnoliopsida; order Caryophyllales; family Plumbaginaceae; genus Limonium; species Limonium bicolor. The sequence goes on along the minus strand of CM041778.1, from coordinate 63,579,211 downwards.
GGGGAGCCAGACCCCGTTGCCTTAGAGCGTTTCATAGTCGAGCATGAGAAAGCCTACAAAGCCTTACGAGTGCCTGCTGACCAGAGGGTCGTCATCACTGCATTCCATCTGAAGGATGCAGCCAACACTTGGTAGAGGTTGATCAAGGACTATCACCTGGCTACGCCCGACTTTGCGTGGGCTGCCTTTGTTGAACTGTTGAGGGGGAAACTACCCGATGCACCTCAAGCAGAAGAAGCGCCGTGAGTTCGAGACACTCTCCCAGGGAGGTCTGACCGTGGATGAGTATTACGCTCGATTCATCGGTCTGCAAGACTTCATCCCTGGAGTCGACTACTCTGAGACCGTGAAGGTTGAGAAGTTCCAGGGGGATTGTTGTTTCGCATCCAAGTTACGATAGGTGCTACCCTCTACACGACCATCCAGGAGTGCTATGACGCTGCCTCAAGGATGGAGCTGATGCTCCAGACTTGGGAAGAGACTCTCGGGCAAAAGAAGAGAAAGACTCCGGAGGTAGAGTCTGAGGAAGAGGAACGTCTTGAGGCGAGGGGCCGAAGAAGGGAAATAAATTCTTCAAGAAGAAAGGGCAGCAGGGTCACCGGGGTGCTAAGGGGAAAGAGCCCGTCCCTCGGTTGACAGGCCTAGCTATCGATGTCCAGCCTCTGAGATCCGTGCCTCCTAAGAGCACCGGACAGCCCCAGTGCCACTTTTATTGCAAGCGTTGTGGGAAGGACCATCCAGGGGTTGATTGCAGTGGCCGCAAGGTGGAGTGCCGGTACTGCAAGAAAGAGGGCCACCGGGAGTTCGAGTGTTGGGTGAACCCGGAGAGCCGTAACTGCAGGCCACCGAAGACTACTCAGAAGACCTCAGCTCGAGGATCTAGAGCACCGCGAGGTGGCCAAGAAGGCCAGACATCCACTGATACTAGATCCCATAAGGGGAAAGGAGTTGACAGGGCTTGAGCACCCTGAACTCCGAGACCTAGGGTGGAAGGCGTTTTGCTTATTTTGCTACCATACGTAGCCTCGGATTGTAGAGTGAAACTGTGCTGTAAGTATGTGGGATTGTATTAGTGACCACTAGTCTTTTGTGTACGGATTTTGGACCTAGTTATGTGTACAAGGTACAAGTAATCTGAAACCTTGACGTGACTGTAAATATATGTATGAACAAAATTTTAACGCTTACACTACTATGGAGCATGTGCGAAATAGAACTTAGATGATGGCCTAACTCAGTTAGCCTAGAAACAGGATTGCCATGAGTTAGGAGATCATTATCTGCATTAGATCGATTTCCGTTTTAAATGTACGTCTTTTATTGACGGTGGTTGTGGGGGAACTTGTACACTCGCCCACCGGGATTAAAAGTACCCGATTAAATGTACGTCTCTTTTTTTACGGTGGTTAGGGAGTTTACTTTACTCCCTTCGGGTTTAAAAGTACCCGGTTCTTTTCTATGCACGAGAGTCTTAATCTTGTCCAATAGGGTTTATTCATACCTGACTCAATATACGTCACAACGACGGTGGTTTTAGAGAGTTTTGTCACTCTTCTAACAAGGTTTAAATGTACCCAAGATAAGCTAAGATATTGACTAAGGAAGTGGCAATCCCATCGTGCGGATTGTCCACCATGAGTAACTAAGGTCTTTAACGAGGTTCTAATATAATGTCAAGGCCTAGGAATGAACAGCTAACCGACTCGTTATATCGATGTCTCATTATTATGTTGAGTTGAATTGTTATGATTGATTGAATGAGTGGTATACATCGCATGACGTGTGTTTAATATAATATATATATATATATATATATATATATATATATATATATATATATATATAATATATATATATATATTGCTGAAATTAATCAATTGCATGTTAACGACCAAGTAGTTGAGTGTGGCCCGGTAGCTTGTGGGTTGCACATCTTTCATACCAGCCGTTGTGCTGAGCCCCTTTGGGGTCTCATATTATTTTTCAGGTACCCGATGGTGACTTAACCCGACCGAGAGTAGGTGGGATAGATTTTGGACCGGGAGCATTTTGATTACGTATTATTTCGGTTAGTGAAATACCCCTAACTAATTAAAAATTGATTAAACATTTAATCAATTAAATTAAGGCCTAAACATGCCTTAAAAACCAGTTTAAATACAACAATGGTCAACATAAAGCAAATATTGCACCCTTTGACCGTTTAGGGAAAATATATGCCCAAATGAACTCCTTAGGATCTAAAAAATTAATTCCTAAGCATATTAACACATTAATGAAATTATTGGACAACACTCCAACATCAATAACAAGCATTAACATGCTTAAAAGTCACCTAGGGCAAATATGTGCCCTAAGAAGCTTTAAAGGTCTTGTGACCTTTGTTTGGTTCCAAATTGGATTCCCAAGTTTAGTAACCATGTAATGAATGTAATTAGTCAACTACCAAAGAAACCCAAGCTCAAAAACGAGCTTTAACACAAATTGTGCACTAAAACACCTTAAAACACATTTTTGTGTATAACTTCAAAAGTATTGGTTTTATGTCACTTTAAAGACTAGATTACATTCATAATAACATTAATGCGACATTATATACCATGTTATAAGGTCTAAATCAAAATTTTCTAATAAAATCAAAATGGATGATTTTGGAGTGAATAGTGCTTTTATAACATTTAATTACTCAATATAGTGCATGGCCAACACTTACCCTTTGACCTTGGCTATTAATTGCCGCCAGATTAACAGCCTTTTATCATCTAATAGCCCGTCACAACACCAATAAACATGACTCATACATACCTATAATATAAAGTCACTTTAATACTATTTTATGACATAAATTAACCAAGTCCATCCTTCCACCTTGGCAGCCCTTTCCGGCCACTTAAGAGGGATTTCCCATGCTGAAGTAATCTCCTAAATAGATATCTACTCAAGCTAATGAGTCATCTCTACTATTCACTAAATTATATTATCTTACTTTATAAGATAATTAGTCCTCTTTGTGTTTGCTTCCTTTCCCAGCCGTAAGTAGTATCACCCAGCCCCTTCTTGACCTCCTTTATCAGCTACCACCAAAAATATCTAGCTACCCCCTTATGACTCATCAACATAATACACTTATTTATTAAACTACTTTCCACCGAAAGAGTCATTAGACTTCATCATTTGCCCTATCTTCTTCCAGCCGTGAGCTACCTTCTCCAAACCCTCCCTTCTGCTCCTCCATAACCGCGAGCAGCTGCTCAACTTCAAGGACCAATACTTTGAATTATAGGTAAGCTTTTGGTACCTCCTTATGCTCATTTTCTTCACCTCCTTCTCCTCTTTCCAATGGTGCAACTCACTTCCATTTTCATCCAGCCACCTAAAGAGAGTTCATGCTTAAAGGATAGGGGGTGTTACGGTTCAGTGCGCAATTACCACAATTAAACCAGAATGAATGCGTATGTTTATGTAACGCACACACCAATCATCCAAACAAATTATTTTGTGCTATGCACAACGTAGTTCACGTACACTTGTACGGTAAAACACACTAAGCGGTTTTACGCTCTACCCCCTTAAAAGGGATTACGCCCACGTAATCAGTCACTAAACATTGGCTTAAAATGTTCTGCCGTCGTGAAGTGTTTTAACTTCCACGCGGTCTGTTATACAATGTGTTCTGTTTAGAGGATCTTAACAATATTGGTGGTTTAGTCCCTAAACCAAGAATTCTCATTAGAGTTTATTTAACTCATAACCGGTTTCGGTCCTGGCCTGTTAGGCTTCTAGGCATTAATAATTAGCCATTTATTCGTATTCACTATGCACATTCGGTAACTGAAGCACGGGTTCACTGGCCTCTGCTGCGCAACTCTGATAACTTTAGAGCTTAGTTTGCCCCGTTCGTTATTCTTACTATATTGTACATCCCCCATTTATCACATTTACCTTGATAATAATGGTTTCTCAACCAACCCGTGGTATCTCTTACCGTGAGCGAATTCGGTGAGTTACAAACTTTTATCCACTTCTCTGCCAATTACCTGTGTATACAGCTATATATTTCACAATGATTGACTTAATTTCTTCCGACTTACTGTCGGTTGAGGTTGAGCTACTACCTAATGTGTAGTGCTCTCTCGGTTATTTCCCACACTTGAGGTATATTCCATACCGATATTTGGTATCTCGTGTTACTGCAGTCACTTATTGCTAATCACACCTCCACATTTGGTTCTGTACAAGTATTCTTTCATTGGTACGACCTCGCATTTCCTATGCACCGGTCATTATAACATTATTCTTCCACAATTAACATGTTCCCAATTCCTAGCTATCCCACTCGATCATTACTGCGCAAGTGCAATACCAAAACACTCAGTCATACAGAGTGCAGAGGCGTAAATCCTTGGCAGTAAATCTCTTATGCGATTGCAATAGGAATTTACACTGTGTTTCACTGAGATTCTTATCTCGTAATACTGGCTGGCTTACTGCCTGGTTCATTTGTTAACACTTACCGTTGTACCTCCACTGGGTTTAACTCATAACTCGGCTCATTCGCCATTTTATCATTTAACAATACTTATACAACGGTCGCTTACAGCGCACCGTGCTCTTACTCCTTGTATAACACTAACTTACATGGTATTTACTGTCACATTAACTTCCACACATATACTTACATCATTCGTATTATGGTTCGTCATTCATTTGGATGGTTACAGAATGCTCCTTAAGCGTTGCTTGTTCGAGTTACAAGCCGGCGTTATTCAGTCCAGTGCTTCACTTTATACACACCTGCTACTAAACTAATTGCTCTCTCGCAATAACAACATAGTCCCTCCTTAACATTTTTTTTTGAACTTGGTTCACATAACTACCGCTCTTGCGGTTTCACAATATCGATTGGTATCCCCACTCTTTAAGCAGTGGTTCGTTCTCCGCTCTATTTTCTTGTACAATATAAACTTCTACAATTGCTTCAAATTTACATAACATATCTTGTTTGTGGCTTGTAAGCCTTATTGCCTTGAGCTCCGCTCATTGTAGGCTGTTCACACACATTTACTTTTCTGCACAACATTGCATGGTTTAGAGGTTGTATTGGGCTCCATGACAAGGTCGCTGCATCACGCTTCCTTTCATGGGATGCCCCTTCAAGGATGTCAGACTTCCTCCTGATGACTTATGTTTTACTGAGTATAAGTTTCAATTCTTGTGTTTCTGTCATGTCATTTCGTACAACAACTGTTGATGCAAACACCCTTCAAGGATTGCTCCTGGGTATTGCTAGGTTATGCCATTACATCTAGCTTGCACTTATTGGCGTGTTTAGTTAACTACGCCGTTTTGCGTTCTTAGCTGGGTTTACTATCCTCGTCTGTGAAGATCGATATTCCCTGGTAGCCCAGGTGATCATTCCGGGAGTTTCATCCCGTTCATTGCACATTAATGTGCCCACATTAGGCATCTGCCTTGCCATGCACAAGCTGGGTCACCGTTCCAGCTATCATGTTTATCCCTGAGGATCCTTAAGACATATGCTATGTCTTTACATAACAGTTAGTGCACTTCGCACCTCCTGACTCTTAAACATTTCCTTGAAATGAATTCACTAATTCCTTTAGTCTCGTTAACTTAACTAGGTTCCTTTACTTCAACCATTCATGGTAATCCTTAGCTCTTGTTTGACTTATATTGCTGACCGTAGTACGGAGTCAACTACTTCCCGTGTTCCGGGCTCTACTCGTATACATATGTGGGGTACCCTACTGATACATTACTACTTACCCAACTAACCCATAAGTAGGTCTGCCAGGCCCACAAGCTCCTATCGGAGTGCGGTCGTCCCACATTACAATTGGTACACTCGTAGTGTCCGTCACACGCCTAGGTGAAGTATTCTGTTGTCAACTCCCTTATATTGTCCTGTGACAATATGCATTCCTTGCTTCCTGAACATAATCAAGGGAAAGTCTCTCCACTGTTGTATTATTTAGAACTCGCTCCATTCCCCCCGGGTTGTTACCCTTGGGTTTACCGGTTTCCTTTCCGGTTATTCAAAAGTAAACAGGGTATAACTTACCTACCGTGTGGCACTGTGGCCGGGGTAGGTCTTCTGGTTTGGTTTTTAAAAGAAGGTTAGAAATGAGTATAAGTTTGAAAGAAAACTTGGTTTTGAAAGAAAAGAGTTTGAAATAAATCTGAGTTTGAAAGAAATATTTTCATGGTTTCACAACGCCTTCTTACCTTAACCAAGTCTAGCTTCTTGCTGACTGGTTTATTCCCACATACATTGGTTAGGCTGTTAAGCCCTTCCACGGTTATGATGATCTCCTTTAACTTCATGTTACTTCACTAAGTACTTTGTATTTGCTAAAAACTTTCCCGAACAGCCCTGTTATAGCAGCACTTGCCATGGCAAGTGCGCCATGCTAACTGGCTATCATTTAAACACACACACCGATTGCGGTGTTGTTCTTACCCGCACTGTCATCAGTGGCCTTGTTGGCCCTTACTCGACTTTACAGTCTTGACAATAAATCCTCTGAGTGACTTATCACTGTCTTCACATAATAATCATTAACTAGGGTATTTTCCATCCTTGGAGATCCCTTTTTACTTAGTACTGTATCTTCTTCGTAGCCCGTTCCACGCATTTGTCGTGGTTACTGAGACTTGTCTCTTGTTTGGGTACTACGTTGTAGTTCCTTTGTCGGTTGGTATACCGTTGGTGTATTATTTTCCCGTAGACATGTGTCTCGGGTTCTGTTACTTTACTTCTTGCCTGTTGCACAGTTAGTGCGTTGCAAGCTGGTTATCCTCGACTGCTCGGCATGTCGACCCAGGTTGCCGGAAATTCTATTCTCCTATGCATAGGTTTCTTCATTTCTTGCTATCAAATGCGGTTAACATTGTTCAGATGGAAACCGTCTCCGGGATTCCCACTTTTCGGAATCTACCGTATGACAGGTTCTCCTTACTTACAACGATGTTTAATAACAGCCAGATCGGGTTTTCCCGAGTAAGAGAGGACTTCCTTCTCTCTGGCGTTCTTTCCCAAGTTATAAAACAGAGATTGTGGAGGGCGGGAAGGTTATAGTAGGTTTCCAGTATTCACTGGTAGTTCCTAACTAGCGTATCTCTCACGCTATCACTCAACCCTTAACCCAAAGTGCTTATATCCTAACTTGGTACTTCCTAAGCTCGGTAATTCAGTCATCAGAGCGATACTTCGCTCTGATACCACTTTTTGTAACACCCCAACTGACAGCAACACACTTAACAACAAACTGCAGCGGAAAGCTTAACTCATCACATTACTTAACTCATTGGTGTTACACGCCGTTAACCACCCACGTGGCTAACAAGGCTAATACATATACATTGTATCGGTCTGATGGAGTAGATTCTCGAGCAATTATACATTATTATCCCTTTCCATTAACAACAACCAACATACATAAACATTCCAACTGTACCGAGTATTTAAAAAAAACTGACGCCGATAACAATTTCGGTCTTACTACACCTACAATACATACACATTTTAAATGGCTACCCATGTACAAACGACTACCCCATCCTACTCTCGAACGGCTTCCAGCTCCTTGTACTTGAAATAGGAAAGTGAAGAAAGGGTGGCCCCCCAGAGGGCTCAGCACCTTTGCTGGTATGGTAATCCCGCAGCCCGCATGCTACCGGGCCACGCACAACTAATTGTCGTCTTAGCATGCGGTTGATTATATTTGAATCATGCATGTAAACTATAAACACACAACACATTACATTCCACCACAATGGGCTCAACAAAACAGATAACACATCCATACTTGATAAATCACTCATTGTGTTCTTTAACCCTAGAGGGTTCTCCTCTAATGGAGCTACTTCCTTAATAGACGACACTTACCCAATAATCGGGTTATCCTTAAATGCCTTTTATTATAAACTGGGATTCATATCCATGATCCACATACTCCACACAACAACTCATTCCACCTTTAATGTACATATAACATAATATCGTAATAAGAATTGCAGTACAACAATAACACATAACATAACGGGAACGGTTCTCTTTAGGAACCGACCCAAACATAGTTAGTCCACTTGTAAGCCTAGAGAATAAATACACCCTCATGACAAGCTTGTTACATCACTCATTACCGTCCTGTTAGTCGGACGAGTAACTTAACTTAAAGATGGATCGGATATAGTGATCCGAACACACCGTACATAATCCCCAACAGACGTGAGTCAAAAGCCTTGGTTAAGCTCAGGGGTGATTGAAGACCAATGAAGGAAGACAACCAACAGAGAGGGAGCTAAAGAAACTGTATACATCAACTCCCAAACAACGCGCGACCGGAACAACCGGATGATAAGTGTGAAACATATAGGCTTTTAAAGGCTTAATTACCTTATAATCTGCTACAATTTAAGCAATGTTTCCCATTTATTCTGTGTTTTTTCTAAGATTGACGTTTTGATATGAACTGATGCATTTTATATGTTAAATATAGGAAAAACCCAGGGAAATGAAGATTTTACATCATAAGGACTACAACGCAACAAACGGGGAACAAATCAGGGAAAGAGACACAAAAATTGGTCGTGTCCGGGTCAACTTGGCCGGACGCAGAATCGGACGTCTCACGTCCGGATCTCTGTCTGGGTCAACTTAGCCGGACATGACCCAACCGAGAATTTTGTGTCTTGTCCGGATCCGGACAGCGATCCGGGCATATTCCGAGATTCAGATCCAAAACCGCTGTCTCACGTCCGGATCCGGACATAGATCCGGACGTCACACAGAGCTGAAAAATAAAAATGCAATCACGCTGATAATCAGGCTTTCGGCGCAATTATCAGCCGAAAGCAATTAAGCCCATACTCCCCTTAAATTAAGGCACCCATGCTCAATTACTCACAACACACCAAACTTCCACTAACGTTTGTTTTCCTTTCTAATCCTATATAAACCCACCTTCTATTTCATTTCAATTCGTCCCAGACTCTCAGAGTCTAATCCTCTCCTCCTCCTCTCTACATAAACCTCTCATCCATGACTCACTCCATCTCCAGTCATAAATCCTTCTCCGTAAACCTTCACCCTCACTCACAGACAAAACCTTGCTCGCAGCGCTTCATTTACCCGCGTCCGGATTGACGTCTGGATCCGGACAGCACCAGGACAACGTGTCCGGATCAGCGTCCGACCCAAGACAGCCGGACGTGACTCAGACATTTGTGGAAATTGCAGACTCGACCACGGCTTCTAAAATCAGTTTTTCTACTAAATCCCTCTATCCTTATGCTGTTTATATTGAGCATTGTTATTTTGTCCATGGCTGAGTAGTCGCTTTTAATTTCGGTTTACTATGTATCTCTAGAATAATTATTTCTGAACCTTTGTGATTTTCTGCAGTACAATAGAATAAAGTTCTTTTCCCTTATGAATTCCTAGACTTATTAATCTGATCAATTAAATAAGTTTATCAGTTTGTTAGCTTATAAGTGAGAACTGCGGCTATCAATTGACTACAGGGAAAGAACCAGTTAGTATAGAGATGGTAATTCCTCTAAAACACTAGCTGACCATTAATCTAGACTACACTTAAAGCAATTAGTAAAACAGGGGATTCATAAACGAGAGTTAGGATTCG
>CM041778.1:63547150-63569046 GCA_023374045.1 Limonium bicolor | reverse complement strand
AAAACCCAAAAAGGTACATTCTCTGGACCGAAAAGAAAGCTTGTGATTATTGAAGGGCCTTAAATTGGGCCAGCAGCTGCACCCAAAAATCCGTAGATGGTGAAAACTAGGCTGTTTTTTGTAGAGCTGAGTGTAGGGTGTAGAATAGGATAGGGCTTTTGTGGGGGTGATGTTCATAAGGTAAGCGGCAGTTGAAGGCATAGGTCCAGAAGGTGAGGGGCATAGCAGCCTGAGATAAAAGCATAAACCTTTGTCAACCACAAAACGAATTTTGCTCTCTACTGATCCGTTCTGTTGGTGTGAATGTGGGCAAGTAAGACGATGATGAATTCCCTTTTTCTGAACAAATGAAGTGAGAGCCTGAAACTCTCCACCGTTATCTGTTTGTATAGCTTTGATAGAGCCACCAAATTGATTTTCAATCAAAGCAGTAAAAACAGGAAATATAAGGGAAACATCTGATTTATACTTAAGGGGAAACAGCCAGATAAATCTGGAGAAATCATCCACAATGATTAAAAAATACTTGAAACCATCAATTGAAACATGATGAGCAGGTCCCCATAAATCCATAAACAATAGCTCAAAACAGTGTGTGGTAACAGAAGGTGAAGGAAAATGTGGTAGAGCATGTGTTTTGCCTTGACAACAGGCTGAACAGAACTCATTATTAGTAAAGGTACTAGGAAGCTTAAAAACAGATATGGTTCGTCTAGTTATGTCATCACTAGGGTGACCTAGACGTTTATGCCAAGTGGAGGTGGAAGTTGTAGTAGTAGCGTGAGCAGATAGAGGGGTGTCTGTTGTGGGTGAGCTGGAGTTGAAAGTGTAGATCCCATCCTTAGTGGTTCCCTTGAGAAGAACTTTCTTGGTGTGTATGTCCTTCAAAAGAAAAGAGTTAGGGTAAAACTCAAAAAAGGCTTGATTATCAGAACAGAACTTGCTAATGGAAAGGAGGTTTTTATTGAGTTGTGGGACATGAAGGACATTGGACAGAAAAAACTCACGATTAGCTGTAGAGAAAGAACTGTTACCCTGATGATAAATGGGCAAAGAGGAACCATCCCCTAGGGAAACAGTGTCAGTTCCAGTGTAGTCAGAGGCAGATAGGTTGAGCTTAGAGAAATCCCCAGTGAAATGATTGCTGGCAGCGGAATCAGGTAGCCAGTCAATCTGTGGCTGGCTGCTGGTAGCATTAGCAGTGAGAGAAGTAGGCGGTTTTGGTTGATAGGAGAAATTGTATCGATGATAGCAGGAAAGAGCATCGTGTCCTCTTTTCTTACAAATCTGACACATTGGTCTATTGTCTGTGTGTCCAGCAAAGTTCTGCTGAGTTGGGGAGGAATTAGGCTGGTAACCTCTCCCACGTCCTCTGTTATTTCCCTGGCGTCCACGACTGTAATATGAACTTTTGCCTCTGCCAGTGTTGTAGCTAGAAGATCCAGTAGTGGTAGTACTATTTAAGGAAATAGCAGTAGTACTGGCACTGGTTTGTTGGCTTAACCAACACTCATTTGACAGCAAGAAACTGTATAGCTGCGCTGGTTTACAAGGAGTGGTTCTGGTGAGAATATTAGAGACCAAACCAGCATATTCAGACGGAAGGCCTTTCAGAACATAAGTCTGAAATTCCTGATCAGACACGTTATGCCCTGTGATTGCTAGGGCATCAACTAATGCTCTTGCTCGATTATAATAGAGTCATTGATTCTATTGATTTTTTCTCTACTCATGCTAATTGGAGTAAGTAATGGCGACAAGGACACCATTCCAGATCCAGCAATTATCTGTTTTGAGCTCCACTAAATTTGTAGTTGTTGAGAGAATGGACTGAAATGTTGTTGTGGTTGTCGATGCAGACTGAGATATTGTTATGGTTGTCGATGCAGGTGCATTGTTGACAGGCGACTGATTGTGGCCAGATCCAGACAATCCAGATCCTGTGATAGCTGCGGATTCGGGGTTTCATCCACCATTGGAGAAGTGTGAGGATGGGGGAACTAGCTGATCGCCGATAAGACCTCTGATACCATGGTTAAATGTAACAGTGGGATCGGAAAGTGTAAAAATATCTGATCGTATTGTGTTATTCACTTTAGGGATTCTATAGTGTATATATATATCATGTATGTGGACATTGTAAGAGATATTTATGGCCCATTACTACTGGGCTACTACGTCGAAGCTAGCCTTACTCCTACTTTCTCACTGCTTAAATGCTACTCCCTCCGTTAATTAATATCTGTCGTTTTAGGATGTGATTTTTGTTCAACAATATCTGTCATTCTAGCTTTTTGACACACTTCTTTCCTCTTTTACCCCTACTATTCAATATAAAAATAATTATTATCTAAATAGAAAAGTAAAAAGTAGGGACACATGCGTCATTGTCCTACTTTTCTTAATAAGAAAAGTGTACAAGTTTCTAAAATGACAGTTATTGTTGAACAGATGGAGTATGCTCTAAGGGGTAAACAAGAAGCTCCTTTTCCAACCTTAATAGGCTCTTGTGCTAATAATAAACTATTAAGACTTAGCTGACCTAATTTGAGTTGTATGTCACGGACGGAAGTCAATTACACTATTAAGAATCATTAGAGTCTTAGGGTTTATCGGTCCAAGTTCAACTCTGAACTTCATCAGGGACCCAAAGGTGTGTGACACCCAACAATAATAATATTATATGTTATTTACCATGGTGGTTATACCCTGGTGCTTCATTTTATAATTTGAAATTTCATTCCCTGGACTTACGGTACTGGAGATGCATAACGGTGCGAGCTCAAAGTAGAGTCGATTGATTATGCGATTAGTGTACGATGCGCAGCACAGCACTGATGACTCATCAACACTATACATACATGCAACCATAGAAACGAAAGAATACATCTTGCATGCCGGTGGACCTGGCACTGACAACGAAGATTGAGAGGAGATTTAAATTACATAAATTTTGAAAAAACCTGACATCCTTTTTTTAACATTAAAGATTAATTGAGATCACCACATGCAGCATTCCTCCAGGACGCAGCAACAACAGAGAGCAGCCAAACTGATGCATATACAAAATGTATCAACAGTGATGAGATTATAAATGGAGAGCTAGCATACATGAACTCATCAATTACAATACCATGAAGTAATTAATTAGCAAGATATATTGCATTAGTTAGATAAATTATGATGCATCAAGACTAGCTAGCTAGGAATTAATTACCACGCCCTTAGGAAGGGAGGCAAACCCGTGTCGGACTGATAGCTACTATCCTGCTGGCTGCCGTAAGGCCCGCGAGGTGGAAACTGACCGTGGTGGTGGGGTAGCATACTTGGCGGTCCAGATGGAGGATAGGTTTCACCACCACCAAAGTATCCCTGGTATACACCTGGAGGACGCGGTGGAGGAGGGTAAGGCTGCGGCGGATAAGGGTCTACCGACGGATATCCACCACCTGCATCACCCCATGCATCATCATGTGAATACAAATTTTAATTGATAGTAAAAAAAATACGAAAATTTGTTCTCACAAGGTAAATATAGACCTGATTGACGAGGGTATGGTTCTTGCATAGCTTTCTGGTAACTCATGTTCACACACAACTAGGCTGTGATTAGCTCGGGACGAAGAAGCTTAAGGCGGAATAAGAAACCTTTGTTGATGCACTCAGAAGGGGGCGTACATTAGAGAAAGGAGGAGTGATATGACTCCCGTCAATTGTTAATATTACATTCAACTATTCAAGTAGAGGTAGAGAGCACCTGTGATCATTTCAATGAAACCAAACTCTGAAGATGGGATAATGGGTTATCCAATGTGTGATAATCAGATATGGACCGAACTGCAGGCTGCAGGTGGCGGTGGCGTTACAGCTGTGCTGCGCTTTCGTGTGGCATCCTATATAAAAGCCACGTCTATCTTCTTTGTCTCTGATCTGTCACCACAAAAAGCCACGTGCCCATACAACACGACAACTGGCCGATGGGCTAGCTATACGAATATATTTTGTATGGGATTGTGGTCTTAGAGACCCATCAGAAAATAATATGCTGACCCTTTACATGTATTATGCAGCACAGACATTTGGCGCGCGCTTATTTAAGTTCTGTGTAATTAGTAGTATCTTTTTAAAAAATATTTGTTCCCGAATCGAAACAAATTTGGTGATTTGGAATTGCAAGACTGTCTGTGACCATGAAATTGACCTTGACATCAAGATGAATATTGCGTTTGTTGTCCACGTACAAAACTAAGCTGAGTTATACGAAGGAGCATATAACAAGAAAAGGCCACGCTTTACAAATCATTTTCTTTTGCACTGAATATATATTCACATCAAAGACTAAGTAAGTACTCATGAAGTTATCCATTTGAATCATCTGCGGGATCGTCGAGTAAATGTAAAACCAAGGAAAGTACCACAAGAGAGGGAAATAAAAAAGAATTCAATCCACACCAAGAAAACTAATTCACTGTTCACTTCTCCCGCCAACAATCAATTGTGCCAGATGGGTCAGGTACGGTTCTGCGTGAGAACTGTTGCTCAGGATATGTCCCAAACTGTGAAGCTCCCCATGGAATTCTTTCTCGAAATTCCTAGTCAAAAATAAAAAGACCCCAATTCCAGAATATCAATGGTGACTTAACCAAGAGAAAGGGTTCAGGAGAGGGTTCATTCATACGTTTACTTACAGTATCGACTTTGATAGTCTCGCGGTATGGTCACTGGCCAACTGCTCATCTAACGAAGACCGTGAGGTCTCCATGGGAGAGATTAATCGTTGGGTTGCAGACGCGTACTGAAGAAGAATTACTTTCAGCCTCTCTACTTTCTACAAAACCACAACAACAACAAAAAAGATCAGTAATACAATTTGAGAGTCTGTGGAGAATGGGAAAAAATAAAAGTAACTCACCTTGAAGATTTCAGGCAAAAGAAGTAAACACTCTCTCAAGCACTTCTCAAGGAATAAATCATGATGCTTAATAACCTGTTGCCACAAAAATGAACAAACACTGTTTTAACGCACCACGAAGCCAAGATACAGGTTCATCATACTCTGCCTCTACATTCTTACCAATTCGCAGAAAAAGCATGCAATCTTGCTTGCATGGAGCAATCAACATCACAAAAAGTACCCCCAAAACCAATAATCAGAGCTATTATGCACAAGGACCAGCCCTGCATACGACAAAGATAATAGAACCCTACCTCATCTATACTCTTCGCAGACTGAAGTCGATTATGCATCACATGCCAATTGGGCTCAAGGACCTGCATATGAGAAAAAATATGTAACTACTTGAAACCCTAGCTGACACTACAATGAAGCTATATCCTGTACAGCTCTATTACCAGATTCTGTAAACAAAAAACCGGTAAACAAAAAACAAACAGAATTTATATGCCAAAAGATGAAACAACCAGCTTCAGACTTGCCTCAAATGTCAAATAGTGCAGGAAACTATTGATAAATTTAAGCATGCTTCGACAAAGTAACGAAGAACGAGATACGGAACTTTGTCGTGCATACGCAGATCTTACTCCCTACAAAAGCAAAAGGATTTCCTCATCAACAAATAAAGCAGAATAACTCAAATGTTTATAACGCTTGAAATTGATTAGATTGACTTACCTGATGCACTTGCCAGGCCACACACAGCTGACGACTCACATGTTTGCAGTGGAAGAGAAAGCGGAAAATTAACTGGTATTCGGTCAATGCTTTACGTGATATGACAAGGGACAATGGCCATTGTATCTGAGTATGAAATGTTTACAGGGGACAATGAGATCTCCTTTGGATTGAAAACAAATATTCTTGTTCACGCACGATGCTAGCATTTCCAGTATGCTAGGTCTCCTAACTGTAGCTATGGATTGGAGACCAAATTTTTTTAAAATAAAAAAAAAAGATGTAAATATAAACCTTGTAACTTAGAGAAAAAGTTTCCAAACCGGTGACACTCAGGGGCTCCTCCTCCAGATCACCATTATCAGAAATTGCCCTACTGATTTCAAGGTCTTTAAGAATTTCCAATCTTTTCACCAAAGATGACCTTTCCTGCAAATCAACAGCAAGAACCAAATAAACAGCTCGATTTCTTTCTATCACGACCAAAAACAGTTACTTTTCTTCCAGTGTTCACAACCATAGGAGATCAACAAAATTACCACGCAACATGTTAAATCCTCATGGAGGGGATCGGCAGCAGCTGCAGTGGATCTTAGAGCAAGGTCCAACAGAGACTAACATATAGTAAAAACCATATTCAAAATTAGCAAGTTACACTAAAACATTACGGTTAGATGAAAGAAACCCCATGAATAAAAGAAAGTGAACCTGCAACTTCTCTACAGAAATGTCATCAAACCCCTTATTGAGCTCATCCCGAGCAATATCCATAAAATGAACAAGAAAATCACCCTGTACAAACACAGCAAATCAATTAAAAATGGAGCTAACAGCTCTGAACAGTACAACCTGATTAATAACGCATTGATGTCAAAAATTCCATTTCTTTTATCAGGCAACCTCAATTTAAGAGAAAAAAAAAAATCAACAATTAACACTGTCCGGTAGTATAACTAGGGTTTTGAAATGTCTTGTGTTCTTGGTTACCATGATGCTTAATGAATGATGATGAATGAAAAATGATAGGCTCAGTGCCAGACTTTACTGATAAAAAATAAAGCATCTCCTGTATAGAAAACATTTCTTTAAAGAAGCAAGGCTAGAATACAAGCAATTCATTATTCTACACATAGGAACTACTTTTACACAAACAAGAACCTTATGGATGACAAAAATCCTTTCAGTGATACTCAGAAACAGGAGAAAATAAGTCAATACCTGATCAAGAAGCATATAGTGTTTCATAGACCGTAGCTTTCCCATCAGATTATACTACATAAGAACATTACGTCTGAATTAGACAATTTCATCAGCATAAGTAAATATGACATATGGGACTTGGGATAAATTATAAGTACATTCTGACACTAATTTGAAATGCACCTTGTCTTTTATCAGGTTCAAGAGTTCACCGCTAGCAAAATCATAAGCACCTTTTATGCACTCCAGATACTGATGATCAGAGCCCAAATTCCTTAATTTAGAATTCTCTGATACCTGGACCTGACAAGGAAAAACCTTGTTAACAACTGCACCTGAAGCATAATCCCATTCAGGTCAAATTATGTTCTCTATAAAATCAAAAAGAAGGGAGCAGCCAGAAAAGCTCGACACATCCAACATGACAACAATATAACCTTCACCTGAACATTATGGCCGCATTCCCTCATGACATTTAAATATTTTCCTGTGGTCAAAACTGTTTCAGCCACTTCAGCAAGGAAGCTAGGAATGCTATCCTTTAGGCTATACCTCTTCAACCAATATTTGGCATCGTAGTCCTGTGTAAGACTCTCCTGATGAAGCATTAATAAACAATACATCAAACTAGAGAAGAAAAAGGTCTCAGAGTATCTTCGGGCTTAATGTTGGCTTCACATACTTTCTACGATTCCTTTTTATGAGGTTTAGGGTTTTTTGGAAAGGGTGTCCAAAGAGAGAGTATGACTGCTAGAAAACATATATTATCATACCTTTTGGAGCGATTTATTTTCAGCGATGAAAAATTCATCATAGGGATCATCAATCACCCCTTCATATACCCACCTAAACAAGTTACAAGTAAGCTTGTTCAGAAACTAGAATACTTAACCTAGACCGTACAACAAGTTCACTGTCAAATTGAAAAGCATCAGCTAAAAGCACATAGTGCAACAGTAGCAAGCATTAGCAGCATAATTTCAGGCTAACAAGAAGCTGATTGCAGTTCTACATATCATATAAAGTAACTGAGTCTGAGAAGAAATATTACCTTTCTAGTATACCAAGATATGCTGTTCTCGCACATTGTGTCATCTTCTCCAACATAGATCTCACTACATTATCACCAGCCAAGGCTTTGGCCTGGAATCAATAGGATTTCATGAACCACAAAGGATTAATTAACTAAATGTAGCTGGCACAGGAACTAAGAGAGGCCATAACCAAATTGCTCTTCTATCTTCAACCAAATTATTAGAGTAACATAGGGACAGATCTTAACCTGGATTTGCAAGAGATTGAGAACATCAGCACCAGCAAAATTATTAGCTGAGATCTTCTGAATTACAGAGGATAAAGCTTGCAATGAACTCATAATGGGCTGTGAAAACCAGAAGAAAAAACCACTGACTTTAGTTCAAATAAAGCAAAGTTCAGCATTCATAATAGGCTAGCTTCAAACCTGGCAGTAGAACCACAGCCCCTGTAAGGAAAGCCTTCCAAGATGGAATTGATGTTCAAGCTGTGCAACCATGGCCTGGTAGTCCTGATGAAGATAGTTCGTTTAATTGAAGATGTACCAGTGAAAAACAAAACAGTGAAACCTTACAGAATCAGAGAAGAACAAAACATGGCTCTATGACTATTGTCGACTGAATTAGATCTCAATAACATCAAGAAGAATTTGAAAGGAAAGTTTCAATGAAGTTGGACAGTAGCTGCACACATCAGAGGATATAAATATATTCTCCTTCAAAGGGGAAAAATACAGTCTCA
Organism: Limonium bicolor; assembly: GCA_023374045.1. Taxonomy (NCBI): domain Eukaryota; kingdom Viridiplantae; phylum Streptophyta; class Magnoliopsida; order Caryophyllales; family Plumbaginaceae; genus Limonium; species Limonium bicolor. Next base: position 63,560,438 of record CM041778.1, on the reverse strand, counting down.
ATGAAAAGTTCAAGACAAGTCTATGACATGGCATGCGTCCTTGAGAAACACGGAATATGCTACAAACGGAGCAAAAGCTCACCAGAAGTAGAGCTCTCAGAGCAGAAGCGAATGCATGATTAACCAAACCCTTCTTGAACTGTGACCTGGACTCAATGAACTGGTCAATCAACAAAAAGCTCTCGCACAGGGGAAAGACTCGCTTTGCTATTTCCTACAAAAGTAACAAAATAACCATCCATTACATAAACCAGATACCATTCCACTCATCAAACTGCAGAGCTTGGAAAAGTGATCTCTATTTCAATGACTAGTTGGGTCGTCAGGAATCTCAATAACAACGCGTTCAAAATATTGATACTGACAATCTGTACCAGTCCAAGGTCAATCTTCCAAGAAGAGATATATATACACTCAACCACGAAAACAAAAGAAGTATAATTTTATGTTCATGATGTACCATGGATCCAGCCAACTAGGAGGTCTTACTTGAAGAGCTAAATCCATAGAAGCATCCACCTTGAAGATAAAACCATTGTCTTTCCCTCGAATTTTTTTTATTGAAATGTACCTTCCTTCAATGCCAACCAAAGCAGACAGAAGATCATCGATGACAATGAGCTCCTAAGGAAACAAAAGAAACAGTACACCTTCTTTTTAGCTTCAAGAGAAACGAACAGTAGATTTTTCTTTTGGCAGTTCAACACAAGCGGGAGAAGTAAATTTAAAGAAGCCGAGATACCTGAACAGAGGCACTGTAATACCCTATAGGATTCTCAGTTTCTGCACTGCACTCAACAAAGTAAAAGTTAACGTGCCGAAATCTTCAAGCCAAAAAGAGTAAAGTAATATTCGTCATTTACAAAGAACATCAAACTCAGGAGCCACCAATCTATTAGTCATTGCTTTCGCTTAAGAGATTTAGACGTAGGAAAATAGTACCTAGAAGGATCACCAAAACGATTTTCAGAATCAGAATTCCGAAACGATCCCTTAAGTTCCTGGTGAACATCCAAAAAGGTAAATTAAGAAAACAACAAAGGAGGACAAATTTCGGATGAAGTGCAGAAAAGGGAGACATTATCAAAAAAACCTGGTGGAAAGAACCAGTGAGATAAGCTCTCTGCGCATTCCAGCGAGGAGTGGAAGGGCCAACTGAAGAATTCATCCTATCCATCCTCCACAAACCTCTTACCCAATTAGTGCTGGCTTGGGACCTTTCTTTCAGTATCACTGCCCAGATCGACCGGTCAGCTACAATCGCAGAGAAAAGCAACAAAGTCTCGAAGGGTGTTGATAGATGGTCATTAACGGCCGGAAGTCGAGCTTGGTTTCTCTCCGCTTCACTCTCACTGGGTGCTGCGAGGGAGAAGGGCCAGGCGACTTTGAAAATGCAGGCAAATAAATTGACATTCGAAAAAAAAAAAAAAAATTGGCTTGGCTTGGCGATACCTTGAATGTTCATTTTTAGTACGAGATATTGAGGTTTCGTTTTATTTTTAAGATATCTCTCTTATTTTTATTAATAAGATTTATTTTATCGAGAGATATTCTTTTATTTAAATATATTATATTGTTAATATTTTTATTTTATCTCCACATCATATATTCTATAATAATTTCAGGGTTTATTGTTAATTTTTTAAATTTAAAATAAAAAAAACATAAAAATAAAAAAAATCATATAAAATTTGAATTCAATTTTAAAAATGAGTGTACTTAAATAACCAAAAAGAATTAAATCTAAATTTTAAAAATAAATAGAAATGGCAAAACAATAATAATTTAAAAAAACATAAATTGTTACATTACTAAAAAACTATGGTAATGGAGACTTAAAATCATAACATAGTTATAACAAATACATTAAAGTCATGAGAAAATTGATTATATTTTATGTTTTTTATAATATATTTTTCTAATTTTAAATAATAAATTTTTCTATGTGTCATATGAAATTGTTACTTTTATTTTTTTATTTTATTGTTATACTTTTCTATGATTTAAATCGTTGCTACGTAACACTTTAACAATATTTATATTTATTTTCACACTAATTTATTGCTTTATCCATTTTTTAACTATTTTTGTTTTTTGTATATTTAATAATATTCATTTTTCAAAATTGAATTCAAACTTAATATGATATTTAATTAGTTTTGTGTATTTTTTCTATATTTTAATTAGTTTTGGTTATTATAGGGACATTTGGTGGATAAAATGAGGATATTAACAATAAAATATATCACAACTTGAACGGAGGGGTATATCGTAATGAAATTGAAACCTCGGGGTATCTCGTAATGAAAATGAAATCTTATGGGTATATCGTAATGAAAATAAAACATCAGGGGTATTTCATAAAATTCACTCAAACCTTAGGGTATCTCATGAAATTTCTCAAAAAAGGATATTCTACGGAGGGCAGTAAAGCCTTATATTTTGATTATATTTTATAATGGTGGCTTTAGATGATTAGAAAAGTTTTTTGTTCTTAAAAACCATCTTTCATTATCTATTATCGTATCATTGCCAACAATCGGTCATTACAAAGATCAACCGGACCATCTCAACTAACCACACCAAGACTCAAGCTCGCAAAAGAGGTTAGTTGTGATCAATAGTGACCAACAATTGTAACCGAGTCCAACATGGGACATTACAAGAGTGCTACTAATGTATTATATGATCACATACTAACCGATCACTAATTAAACTAGTAAATACAACCTACCAAAGTCTAACAACCAAAATAAAGCCTCTAATAACCAGGGGCGGACCCAAGGGGGTTCTGGCGGGGTCCCGGACCCATAGCTTTTCTGACAATATTTTTTAAAGTATAGTTTTAATAACATAAAATTGAGTAAAATATTAAAAGTTGATAATAATTTAGTAATAGAAACATGTTCATATGTGTAAGGTTATAATGCTTAATAATTTACAATCACACATTTATATTTTATATGTTACTGTCGAAAATTTTTTGGACCCCATGAGATTTTGCTTCTGGGTCCGCCACTGCTAATAACGAACAAACCCAATAATTACAACCAAAGTCCACAATCAAAACCAGTCTTAACAAGAACAATTGAAGTACCTCGGAAAATCTTAACACAATGGGAACCATTTATGTCTTAGTTCTTAGTCGAATATGGGTTTAGGGTGTTTGGTCTGGAAGAAGTCTTCTGGTAGTGTTCCTCGGAGGTAAGTGTCTAGTAGGGTCCTTCCGGAAGTTTCTTTCGGAAGTAGCTAAATTTTGGTATATGGGAGTCAGAGTGGTTAGTAACTGTTCCCTGTATTTTGCGCCACGTTCTTAATTACTCAGTGAGAGTTATTAACTTTATCTTCCATAACCGCTCGTTATAAATACTCCTATGATTGTTTAATTACCCTAATTACTTTTAAGTTGTGTGAGTTGTAACTTACTCATAGGAGAATTAAATACACAACAATTATTCACAATCGTCTATCTTTTACTCAAATTCCTGCTGTGTTCGTATCTGTCATTAAGGCGAATCCGAAGTACCATGGTTCTTAGTTCTTCAAGATGTACACCCAAGGTTTGTATCCATTCTATACTCCCTAGTCGTTTTTTTGTTTGAAAGATTTAAGTTTTTGTATTTTTAATTTAGAATTTGTTATTATCCTTGCCTGTATTGTGAGTCTAGTCCATAGACCTTCTCAAATCATTCTCAACTTCAAACTAATAATTTATTCCCGACACATCAAACGTTTTAGTTGTTACTCGAGTCATACTCTATTTTTCATTATTCATCGTCGATTTTGTTAAGTTCCACAAAAGTACTTTTCATTGTTGTCTCATTAAATATAGCCAAGGTTCTTCTTTTAGTGTGAAAGAATCTTTTTTTATCGGTTTATAATCCTTTTAGAGTTTGGAGTTATTCGACAATGGTGGTCTTCCAGTGTCCGTCAGACCGATAGTTTGGTCTGGTAGTTTGGTCTAGGTGTTGGGTTCTTGATTGTGACTGATTAAGCTATAATAATTGTGAATAGGTTTTGTGTACTCTGGAAGTGTTGTATAGAGACTAATTAAGAGCAAGACTTGGGTAAGTTGTTGTGTATAACCACTGGTTTACCTTAGTGAAATATATGTTTGATTTAAACATGGATGAATGGTTTGGTGGACTATTAAGTGATGATTTGGACTTTGATGTGATTCAATTGATTGAGTTGTTGATATTAATAAGAGAAGCTTTCTTGGAAAATATGTACAAACTGGATACACTGATTATGTGCCGCACCAATGCATTGTGATTAAGCCAATATGATATACTTCTTCTGGTCAAATGTATCTTTAGGGGTGTGCACACCTAAGAACATAGGGTGAGGTGGAATGGATGAGCTGATATCCCACTTGTTTGGGTAATCTCTAGTTTCAGCCCCTTTTGGGATGGTGATTTTGGATTGAGTCGGGACCCACTCATTTGGGTAATCCCTGGTTTCAACACCTTTTGGGGTGACGAATATTATGAGCTTCTTCCCTTATCAATATTGTGTATCTGGATGTTTTGACTTATCAATTATGGAATGTTGAACGTTTAGATGTTTAGACTTACCAATGGATGAATATTGGATATTGAAAGGTTTCGTTGCTGAATGTTTAAGATTTTCTGGATTATATGGTGTTATGTGGTATGCTCAACCTGAATGTTATGTCCTACTAAGTGTTTCCAAATAAAATTAATTTTACACTTTAGGTGTAGCAATGACTTTTATTGATTTGTGTAGTTTTTTTCTATGTTTGTTGTGATTTCTTATTGCAGGTTGGTGATTAAGGTTGATTTGCTGAGGACTTTAAGATACATCGACACTTAGTCACTTTTCGTTTATAAATGACACACAGTTGTACCAGATTTTACCGGGATGTAGGAATTCTTCCGAAAGTTTGTTCCGGGAGATTAGTACAATTAGTTCCGAAAACTTGAGAGTTTTACTTAACTTGTTGAACGACTTAGTTTGTTTCTTTGTTAAATGGAGAGGTATTTTGAGAATGAAAGTTTAGCCTTAGCACTCGCTTGTGTGAGTGTGGCGGTAATACCCTTATTATATTCCTTTCATTTTCCATTGTGATCACAATGTTATCATTTAAGTTACTTGTCGGTAGTAATTCGGGGTGCTACAATAAGACAAACCATAAAACCAACCATATCAACCTACGCCACCTATGCCACCACCAAAAACCAAAAGAAGTTGCATGTATCCCAACCTACACATGTAAACATCCCTCTACTAAGTCGCACGATGTGGCGATTTCCTCAAGGCTGCACTTCCACCCACTAGTCAAACCTCCTTGTCGCTCTCTGTATTCCTAGTAGTTGATGGCCCTGTGCTGGAAGAAGCAACCTCATGCTTCTTGGTCTTGTGTTGCGCTTCAAGCAGGAATATGTCCCAAGCCTTCTCTCGACTTGCTTCCGCCGCCAACTTCTTGAAAGGCCACTTACCATAAGGGTCCAGTTGCGCTCCCAGATAAGGGGTCATTTGCTATGCAAACATACTCTTCCATAGAAGTTGGGGATTTGGTGGTTGAAAAAACAACCCCAAAGTTGTAGAAACCGAAGGATCACAAGGCCCCAAGAAGTTCAACAACATCCACGTCTCCGGCTACAACGCTACTCATGGAGGTTGTATCGAGATAGGAATACCCCGGTGGACAGCCAAGGTCCAAACGGTTCCAACTTTTCTCCCTTTAGAACACTAGGGCATAACTCAAAAGCATGGATAAACAATCCATACTATGCACAAATCCATGGCAAAAATCATACGAAATATTGAATACATAAAACTTGCCATCCACCTGATAAGGCATCATGCACCTAAGGATTAGACGAGTAATATCTACTATAATCTTAAAATGGATATACTTAATATTCGACGAAGCTGAATCATCCATGAGGCCACAAAAATGGCCCATCTTCATCGCAACCATCTCCACAAATTTACCATTACAAAACAAAGGTGGAACATAAAAAAAACCTTACTTAGAAAGGTACCCACCTAAACTTCTGATGAGGGATTGCCACTCCAGCTTCTAGGCATTGAACGACGAAAAGAAAGCCATTGACTAACCAGTAGCCATAGACTGTGATAAGCCTCAGACTTGTCATATTGTAATCGTTATAATTATAGGATTATTTATGAAAATAAGGTTAAAATAGCTAGTTTTTATATTATCTTACATATAAAGTCAATTATATAAGTTCAGACTTATGTTTGCTATGTTTTTATGTTAGGAATAAAATCTCTAAACCAAAGGATGAAGTTTTGTCTGACACAACGCTGGAAGTCCAATTCACGGCACGAGTATGGAGCAACGCAGGGGTACTGCCGGGTGTCTGGTACCCGACACATACTAAAAAGTTGCCCCGGTCCACCAGAAGTTAGTAGTTAATTACGGTTAACATACCAACCGATGCCGGGTATGGTGCCAAACATCCCATGTCCGGCACAAGCACCTTTTTCGTGCAGATTTGACACTTTAATTGACCGTTAAAAGAACACGTGTTGCACGTGGTGTCGAGTACTACTAGCCCGGCATGACTCCCGGCACATGAAGAATTTGAGGCTTATAAATAGGCCGAGAGTCTGCACACTTCAACACTTCATCATTCCACATTCACGCCTCCATACTCTACAAATTCAGTTCCATTGCTGCCAAGAAGTTCTACAATTTCAACCTACAAGAAGAAGATTTCTATCAGGTTCGTGGGAGTTCTTATCAAGTTTGATTCTCTTTTCCTCCTTATATATCTTCTTGTAATTGTATGGTTGGCTGAGTAGGATCTTTGGTTATCCTTGGTTAGGGATGATCTTCTTTGTAAAACAATTATGATCGTTAATAAAATTTGCAAGTTTCAAACTAAGATTTTGATCCTTGTGCAAAGTGGAATAAGTTTGCTACTTGTTTACTTCATTCAAAATTCTATTCAAGTTCATAAACACAAGAGTAGAATAGGTTATGGAATCTTAGTGGTTTTTAACTTTGTTTTCTATAGATTGGGCAACAAGACTTAAGATTAGGAATTAACCTATTTATTCTCTACTATCTTGTTCGTTTATTGGCATAAGATTTGTTGGATTCGATAATGGATGGTGAGTCTCCTGTTTCGAATTCAGAATTGGAGAAAATGTTAACAGTTTGATCCTGCTGGGTGTCTGGCGTCCGGCGCATTCAATGTCCTTGAATGTGTCTTGCGTCTAATGTCCAGCACGACATCCAACACGTTCAAATGTTTGGTTAATTCGAGACTTGCCAATTTGACTTTGTGATCATACTTGTTCTAATGTTGATTATTATCCCAAATCTAGGACTAATTTTCTATTAAGTCCCTTGGGTTCGATACTCTTGGTCGTAATTTACTTACACTTTATTCTTGCCGGAATTTTTGCTACCCGTAGTAGAGTTGCAGGATTCTTTTATTCATTTTGTACATTCTTGACCCTACAAATTCCTTGTTAGCAGACCGCAAACCAGAACTGCATGCAAGGCTCCGATCGACTCGAATTCAATGATGAAAACATCAGAATCCACTTTGGTAAACTTAAATCCCCCAAATACACTCCATAATTCAGAGAATATAGGCCGGAGAGTGATCGGGGTGAGTAGACAACTTGCCAATGTGGCAGTTCTCTAGCGTAAGAGGAGAAGTGGAGAAGGGGTTGGTTGCCACATAAGTGTAGAAGAACACAGGGTGAGGGTGGCGTGTCGTGAATGGAATGGAATGGAAAAAAAGTGAGACCCGGGAGAGGAACAAGGAGAGCGCGGTGGAAGGAGAATAGTAGGGGCGCTTGAGTTTAACGGGGAGTGAGGAGATGAATTTAAGCGGATGGAAGCGTGCGGGCTCTATCTTTGTAGCGTAATGATTTGCATGCTACAAGATAGTGAAGAAGAAGTCTCGGCCCAAACTTCCTCATATTGTGGGCCGTTCTTTCACCTAAGAGAGTAAAAAGGAGAGTAGTTGGCCAAATAAGTAGAAAAGTTATAAGGTGTATGATACAAGCCCCAACCTAAATCCACCATGTCTCGTTAAACTTTTTTTTGGTAAAATCCGGTGGGAAAAATCTTAGGCCAAGGCGGCTTCTGGTTAAAATGACCACAAATTGCCTCAAGCTTGTAGACACCAAAAATTCTCACCCCATAAAGCAAATTCCAAAATAATAAATAAAATAAGAGGAATCGTTGCCTTTTTTTTCAAAACGTATTAGCGTGCGTGTGCCGAAACGAAACCATCATTTTTAATCCTTTTCAAAGCATTTCATAAATGCATGATTTTCCGAAAATGAATTTCCAAACGATAATCCGGTTTTAAACCCATCCCTTTGGTCTCATTGCCCATTTGCTTACATATCAGTTCCTTTTATCTTGTTACTTCTTTATCCTATTTATTGCTACTTTAATTTTCTTCTAGGATTTACTTTCATTTTTAATTATTTTGTAGTATCATTTCTATCATTTTATGCGTGTTTCACTAGTATTTTTATCCATGATTGTTATATTCCGTTTTATTACTAATTCCTCTATTTTTCCCACATTTCATTGTATTTTGTTAGTTGTTTTTCCATCTTATTCACCGCTACTTGTACATATCTACTTCAATTTCCATTTTTATGGCTTTCACTTGTATTTGCATTTCATCGTGTTAGTACTATTTCATCATTTCATGGGCTTATCATCATTTTATTTCGTTTGTTTAAAAAACTTTATTACATTTTTTTATTTCTTTACATTCCTTTATCTCATGACTCTCAAGAAGAAACAATTCATTTCATTTAAACTCTTTCGTTTCGTTGCATATTTCCTTTTAAAGCGACAGTGTTTTTAAAGAATTCGATCAGTTCAAATTAAAGGTCGAGTATTATATCTTGCGTTTGCATATTGAGTTTATTGTAGTTTAACTGGTAAGTGCTTGTGGTGTAGATGGTAGAGGTCTTGTGTTCGATTCCTGAAGTAAGCAAAGGAAATTTTTATTTTTTTGCCTTATGTTGACCTATTTGACCCGTTTACCCAAGATTGATCTGACCTAGAAAACTAACACTAAACCCTAATCCTATTCCCAGTTTTATAAAAAGCCCTAACATCTAAACCTAGGAGACACGGGCGACGCCGCCTCCATTCTCTTCAGATTCGACATCTTCATTTTCTTCTTTGCAAAAACCCAGCCGATGCCTCATTCTTCTTCTTCTTCTCGGTTTTATTTTCCTCCTCCATCCTCTCTGGTTTCTCCGACGACCTTCGATCCTAGTGTACCTTCTCTATCGATGGTCTTCATTCTCATTCGTCATCGTCACTCCTGTTTTCGGCAGTTGGTATCGACGACTCTGGAAAATCCTAAAATACAAGGAATTTATCTTCTTCCCTCTCCTCTTGTTGATTATCGCTAGCAATGCCCACCTCCTGATCGTTCTACAAAATGAAAAAAGGAGGCGATTCTGCCCTCTTATGCTTCATTTTTCTGTCTTATGCATTCTTCCTGATTCTGTATCGTGGCTCAACCCACGATGGGTTTGAAGCTTTCGCTTGAACATTCGACTATAATCAACCCAATCTAGTGCTTGTTCTTTCGGAAAAAATGGCTGAATCCTTTGTTCTTGTTGTCGTGTCTTCTTTTGGCTCAGGTCACCGACGATCTTCCCAAAACCGGTTATGGAAGCGGTCACACCCTGGGACACTCTGCATGAATCGATTTCAGAAAACTTATTCACATTACCAATGTTTTGTGTTCAATTTGAGGCCAATCTCATCCGCCTCTTATAATCCCAAATCATAGTCTATTTCTTTGAATCTTTTCATACTATTTGGGTTTATCTATTTGCGATTACGAACCGACTTTTTGTTTACCTCTGTACTTGGTGGTTTTGTGTTTCTTCTCACCATCTTCTCTTTTCTTTGCAGGGTATCTCTGTACTTCTTCTAGTGGTACCCAAATTCCGTCCCTCGATACTTCTCAGCTCACTGTATTATGCGTGAATACTGCTATGTGTTAATATTCTCTATTTGCTTTTTCTGTTATTCCGCATACACTGTGTTTTGTACTTTCTGGCCCCGTCGGGTTTGCGCACGAGCTAAAGCAATCCAGGCCATGCTTCTGATGAAATCAGTGTCTTCGTATCTGGTGTTGTTTGCTAACATAGCATTCGCCGCCTTGGTAAAGGGGTTCTGGAGGTGTTCTCCTTCGACCGAAGGCACTTGTACCCTTTTCGTTTTTTTTAGCCCATTCAATATGCTTATTAACCTAACGCCGTCCGATTTTTGTTGGTGTTCTTTTGAGTAACTTGCAGGAATCTTCATGGTAAAGTAGGCACAGGAAAGCACCTCCCCTATTGTTTCTTCTCTCGAATTTTTGTGTTCAACTAATGCTCTGTTTGGTCTCTGGTTTATATTGCTGAAGTATTTACAAGACTCAATCACGGTTTTCCTTGTGTCGAATCTGCACGTAATTCCCTTGCCGTTGTGTGGTGAAATTGGCGGCTAATGTCTGATCTGGTCAATCGATGGGTTAAAAGGGTTTTCTGTATATCAGTCTTGTCCTGTTCATATTATCTCTGCTTATTGCTTTAGACTCGTTTTAATTGGTTTCCATCCCTGTTTCCTACCGAGGTACCTCATCCAAGCTTGGTGATTATAAACTAAGCATGCATGCCCAGTCTAACAATCCCTTCTCTCGGTATTTCATTACAATCTGAAAGTCCTATTAATATTTTTGGTTTGATGCATGACCATGTATGCGGACCATGTGCTTGCTTGTGTTGCCAAGTTCTATTTTCAGCCTTTTGTCTCATGAACGCTAATTGCTAAATTGAACTCATGCAATCATAATGCTCCCAGCTTTATCGGTAGTAAGCTACCCTGTGTGAAAACGCATGGCTGTCCAGATTACTCACGCCCACTTGTTACTTTTGTGTGTTCTGTTTTCAAGCCTTAAGAAATGAGAGAAGAAACTTGGCTTAGAGTAAAAATTCATTTAGATGGGTTTACTGGTATTCTTCTTCAAGTTCATATGTTCAATAATCAGATATCAGGTTGTTACCTTACAACCGAATAAAAATGCAGATCCCACCAATCAGTTGTTTAAGAAAAAAAAGTTGGGAATATAAAAATGTTTCAATGACTTGGGACTTAACAGTCGGAGTCTCTCGAAATAACGTGTTATGCTGGAACCGAATTTGTTGAATAGGTTTAATTTGTCTTTGATATTCGTGAATAGCCCATAACTTTAGCAATAAGGCCTAGGTGGATTGCATGTGGCTTTGAAAGCTCTTTATTCGGGGTTTGACCTTTGTATTCTTTTATGTGGGACTAAAAGAAACGTGCCATACTTGGACATGGGATTTATCGGTAAAATAAAATAAAGGGTGAGATAAACAAATGTACATACTAGTTCATGTTATGTTTGCTTGTTTTGTTTATCTTCAATTTCAAATTCATGATTATTTGTATTATATGCTATTTGTATAGATTAGTTTGGCATTGTTGGGTCCAGCCCAATATAGAGCACCGAGGGCATAGGAAGCCCTAGACAGCCAATTAGGTTGCCCTCTTAGTGGACCTTCGAGGTCCATTTTAGAAAAGCTCTAGGTTTGGGGTATCCTCAATGCATACGGGTCCTAGACACAGTCCATGTGAGGAATACCTGTATTCCCTAAAACTTTCCAAATCATCCCTTAATTTCAGAATAAAATATACAATCAACAAAGTCCAATCCATTTGTAAATCCAAATAATTTTCATTCAGACACGACTTAAGCCCACTAGCTCCTAATAGTTTCAAACATTTTTTTTAATCAGCCCATTTGAGAAATTTGCTTTCAAAGCTCAACTCCCAAATTTGGGCCCAATTCCACCAAGCCTGGTCTCTTTCAAAACTCAGCCCAATACTCAACCTGGCCCAATACCCAGTTTGGCCCAAAACCTAATCTCAGCCCAAGCCAAAGCCCAATTTGAGGCCTATTTAAAAGCCCAATTCGAGGCCCATTTCAAAGCCCAATTCAAGGCCCATTTCAAAGCCCAATTCGAGGCCATTTCAATGCCCAATTCAAGGCCCATTTCAAAGCCCAATTCAAACCCAAATAAAAAGGCCCAAGGCCCATTTCAGCCCAATAATAATCCTCAGCCTAAATAAAAAGGCCCATTTCAGCCCAAAACAATCTTCAGCCCAAATAAAAAGGCCCAAGGCCCGTTTCAGCCCAAAACAATCTTCAGCCCAAATAAAAAGGCCCAAGGCCCATTTCGCCCCACAACCAATCTCAGCCCACAACTAATCTTGGCCCAAGCCCAACTCGGCCCAATGTCCACAAATCAACCCAAAGCCCACAAAATTGGCCCATGCCTAATCCGAACCCAACCCAACAAGCCCAACAAAGGCCCAATAATCCCACACCAGCCCATTACCCATGGCCCAAAACTCAAAGCCCATGGCCCAGAGTCCAAAATAGATCCAAGTCCACAAACCAACCCTTTAGCCCAACACTTCAAGTCCAACCAAAATCAGATCCTCTCCAAGTCTCAAAAAGAAGCTCGCCCATGAAATGTTATCCAACTTTAATCCAATCCAAGTTCACAAAAATAACCAAAGTCCAAAAAAATAATAATAATCCAAGTCCCAAGCCTTGACCATCCGAACTTTGACCTGAACCTTGACCCAAACTTTGACCACCTGAACTTTGACCCGAACCTTTGACCACCTGAACTTTGACCTTTGACCACCTGAACCTTGACCCAAACCTTTGACCACCTGAACTTTGACATTTGACCAACCTGAGCTTTGACTTTGACCCCACTTTGACTTGATCCCACTTTGACTTGGCCTAGCCTTGACCCAATCCGTTCAAACCCAATTCATTCAGCCCAATTCAATTCAAACTCAAATCATGATTCATTTCATCCAATTCAAACTCAACTTGTAAATCCCGTTCAAAAGTCCGAAAACGTCTCTTGCTTTTTCAGCTTTAACCTTAAAAATCTTTGTTCTCTCAAATTTCAAACAACTACTTTATTCAAATTTCATCAAGTTTTCCAAGAAACCATTTTGTGGAATTTTAAAAGGAAAAACTCTTCTCACATCACAGAATACTCTTCTCAACTGCAGAAAGTTCTTCACACATATACAGAAAGTTTTCTCCTAAAACATTTCTCAAAATCAGCGTTTCTTTACAGAGAATTCCGAACAACTTCAAACTCTTTTTCAAAACTCAGCTTTGAAACTCAAAATTAAACCGTTTCCAGGGAACAGGAAATGTCTAACACTTTCAAAACGTTTTCTCCTTAGTTAGAC
>CM041778.1:63507288-63546650 GCA_023374045.1 Limonium bicolor | reverse complement strand
TCCAGCCAACTAGGAGGTCTTACTTGAAGAGCTAAATCCATAGAAGCATCCACCTTGAAGATAAAAACCATTGTCTTTCCCTCGAATTTTTTTTATTGAAATGTACCTTCCTTCAATGCCAACCAAAGCAGACAGAAGATCATCGATGACAATGAGCTCCTAAGGAAACAAAAGAAACAGTACACCTTCTTTTTAGCTTCAAGAGAAACGAACAGTAGATTTTTCTTTTGGCAGTTCAACACAAGCGGGAGAAGTAAATTTAAAGAAGCCGAGATACCTGAACAGAGGCACTGTAATACCCTATAGGATTCTCAGTTTCTGCACTGCACTCAACAAAGTAAAAGTTAACGTGCCGAAATCTTCAAGCCAAAAAGAGTAAAGTAATATTCGTCATTTACAAAGAACATCAAACTCAGGAGCCACCAATCTATTAGTCATTGCTTTCGCTTAAGAGATTTAGACGTAGGAAAATAGTACCTAGAAGGATCACCAAAACGATTTTCAGAATCAGAATTCCGAAACGATCCCTTAAGTTCCTGGTGAACATCCAAAAAGGAATTAAGAAAACAACAAAGGAGGACAAATTTCGGATGAAGTGCAGAAAAAGGAGACATTATCAAAAAAACCTGGTGGAAAGAACCAGTGAGATAAGCTCTCTGCGCATTCCAGCGAGGAGTGGAAGGGCCAACTGAAGAATTCATCCTATCCATCCTCCACAAACCTCTTACCCAATTAGTGCTGGCTTGGGACCTTTCTTTCAGTATCACTGCCCAGATCGACCGGTCAGCTACAATCGCAGAGAAAAGCAACAAAGTCTCGAAGGGTGTTGATAGATGGTCATTAACGGCCGGAAGTCGAGCTTGGTTTCTCTCCGCTTCACTCTCACTGGGTGCTGCGAGGGAGAAGGGCCAGGCGACTTTGAAAATGCAGGCAAATAAATTGACATTCGAAAAAAAAAAAAAAAAATGGCTTGGCTTGGCGATACCTTGAATGTTCAATTTTAGTACGAGATATTGAGGTTTCGTTTTATTTTTAAGATATCTCTCTTATTTTATAATAAGATTTATTTTATCGAGAGATATTCTTTTATTTAAAATATATTATATTGTTAATATTTTATTATCTCCACATCATATATTCTATAATAATTTCAGGGTTTATGTTAATTTTTAAATTTAAAATAAAAAAATACATAAAAATAAAAAAACATATAAAAATTTGAATTCAATTTAAAAAATGAGTGTACTTAAATAACAAAAAGAATTAAATCTAAATTTTAAAAATAAATAGAATGGCACAAAACAATAATAATTTAAAAAAACATAAATTGTTACATTACTAAAAAAACTATGGTAATGGAAGACTTAAAATCATAACAGAGTTAAACAAATACATTAAAGTCACGAGAAATTGATTATATTTTAGTTCTTTATTAATATATCTTTCTTTCTACTTTTAAATAATAAATTTTTTCTATGTGTCATATGAAATGTTACTTTTATTTTTTTATTTTATTGTTATACTTTTCTATGATTAAAAATCGTTGCTACTAACACTTTTCACATATTAATTTATTTTTCACACTAATTTTTGCTTTATATCCATTTTTAACTATTTTTGTTTTTTTTTATGTATAGAATATTCATTTTCAAACTTGAATTCAAACTTAATATGATATTTAATTAGTTTTGTGTGTTTTTTTCTATATTTAATTATTTTTGGTTATTATAGGGACATTTGGTGGATAAAATAGGATATTAACAATACAATAATATCACACAACTTGAACGGAGGGTTTATCGTAATGAAATTGAAACCTCGGGTTATCTCGAATGAAAATGAATCTTATGGGTATATCTAATGAAAATAAAACAAAACATCAGGGGTTTTCATAAAATTCACTCAAACCTTAGGGTATCCTCATGAAATGTTCTCAAAAAGGATATTCTACAACGGAACGCACAAAAGAGCAGTAAATATATTTGATTATATTTTATAAGGTGGCTTTAGATGAGTAGAAAGTTTTTTTGTTTTTAAAAACCATCTTTCATTATCTATTATCGTATCATTGCCACAATCGGGCATTACCAAGATCAACCGACCATCTCAACTAACCACAACCAGACTCTCAAGCTCGCAAAAGAGGTTAGTTGTGATCAATAGTGACCAACAATTGTAACCGAGTCCAACATGGGACATTACAGAGTGCTACTAATGTATTATATGATCACATACTAACCGATCACTAATTAAACTAGTAATACAACCTACAAAGTCTAACAACCAAAATAAGCCTCTAATAACCAGGGGCGGACCCAAGGGGGTTCTGGCGGGGTCCCGGACCCATAGCTTTTCTGACAATATTTTTTAAGTATAGTTTTAATAACATAAAATTGAGTAAAATATTAAAAGTTGATAATAATTTAGTAATAGAAACATGTTCATATGTGTAAGGTTATAATGCTTAATAAATTTACAATCACACATTTATATTTAATATATGTTACTGTCGAAAATTTTTTTGGACCCCATGAGATTTTGCTTCTGGGTCCGCCACTGCTAATAACGAACAAACCCAATAATTACAACCAAAGTCCACAATCAAAACCAGTCTTAACAAGAACAATTGAAGTACCTCGGAAAATCTTAACACAATGGGAACCATTTATGTCTTAGTTCTTAGTCGAATATGGGTTTAGGGTGTTTGGTCTGGAAGAAGTCTTCTGGTAGTGTTCCTCGGAGGTAAGTGTCTAGTAGGGTCCTTCCGGAAGTTTCTTTCGGAAGTAGCTAAATTTTGGTATATGGGAGTCAGAGTGGTTAGTAACTGTTCCCTGTATTTTGCGCCACGTTCTTAATTACTCAGTGAGAGTTATTAACTTTATCTTCCATAACCGCTCGTTATAAATACTCCTATGATTGTTTAATTACCCTAATTACTTTTAAGTTGTGTGAGTTAACTTACTCATAGGAGAATTAAATACACAACAATTATTCACAATCGTCTATCTTTTACTCAAATTCCTGCTGTGTTCGTATCTGTCATTAAGGCGAATCCGAAGTACCATGGTTCTTAGTTCTTCAAGATGTACACCCAAGGTTTGTATCCATTCTATACTCCCTAGTCGTTTTTTTGTTTGAAAGATTTAAGTTTTTGTATTTTTAATTTAGAATTTGTTATTATCCTTACCTGTATTGTGAGTCTAGTCCATAGACCTTCTCAAATCATTCTCAACTTCAAACTAATAATTTATTCCCGACACATCAAACGTTTTAGTTGTTACTCGAGTCATACTCTATTTTTCATTATTCATCGTCGATTTTGTTAAGTTCCACAAAAGTACTTCCTTTTCATTGTTGTCTCATTAAATATAGCCAAGGTTCTTCTTTTAGTGTGAAAGAATCTTTTTTTATCGGTTTATAATCCTTTTAGAGTTTGGAGTTATTCGACAATGGTGGTCTTCCAGTGTCCGTCAGACCGATAGTTTGGTCTGGTAGTTTGGTCTAGGTGTTGGGTTCTTGATTGTGACTGATTAAGCTATAATAATTGTGAATAGGTTTTGTGTACTCTGGAAGTGTTGTATAGAGACTAATTAAGAGCAAGACTTGGGTAAGTTGTTGTGTATAACCACTGGTTTACCTTAGTGAAATATATGTTTGATTTAAACATGGATGAATGGTTTGGTGGACTATTAAGTGATGATTTGGACTTTGATGTGATTCAATTGATTGAGTTGTTGATATTAATAAGAGAAGCTTTCTTGGAAAATATGTACAAACTGGATACACTGATTATGTGCCGCACCAATGCATTGTGATTAAGCCAATATGATATACTTCTTCTGGTCAAATGTATCTTTAGGGGTGTGCACACCTAAGAACATAGGGTGAGGTGGAATGGATGAGCTGATATCCCACTTGTTTGGGTAATCTCTAGTTTCAGCCCCTTTTGGGATGGTGATTTTGGATTGAGTCGGGACCCACTCATTTGGGTAATCCCTGGTTTCAACACCTTTTGGGGTGACGAATATTATGAGCTTCTTCCCTTATCAATATTGTGTATCTGGATGTTTTGACTTATCAATTATGGAATGTTGAACGTTTAGATGTTTAGACTTACCAATGGATGAATATTGGATATTGAAAGGTTTCGTTGCTGAATGTTTAAGATTTTCTGGATTATATGGTGTTATGTGGTATGCTCAACCTGAATGTTATGTCCTACTAAGTGTTTCCAAATAAAATTAATTTTACACGGTGTAGCAATGACTTTTATTGATTTGTGTAGTTTTTTTCTATGTTTGTTTGTGATTTCTTATTGCAGGTTGGTGATTAAGGTTGATTTGCTGAGGACTTTAAGATACATCGACACTTAGTCACTTTTCGTTTATAAATGACACACAGTTGTACCAGATTTTACCGGGATGTAGGAATTCTTCCGAAAGTTTGTTCCGGGAGATTAGTACAATTAGTTCCGAAAACTTGAGAGTTTTACTTAACTTGTTGAACGACTTAGTTTGTTTCTTTGTTAAATGGAGAGGTATTTTGAGAATGAAAGTTTAGCCTTAGCACTCGCTTGTGTGAGTGTGGCGGTAATACCCTTATTATATTCCTTTCATTTTCCATTGTGATCACAATGTTATCATTTAAGTTACTTGTCGGTAGTAATTCGAGGTGCTACAATAAGACAAACCATAAAACCAACCATATCAACCTACGCCACCTATGCCACCACCAAAAACCAAAAGAAGTTGCATGTATCCCAACCTACACATGTAAACATCCCCTACTAAGTCGCACGATGTGGCGATTTCCTCAAGGCTGCACTTCCACCCACTAGTCAAACCTCCTTGTCGCTCTCTGTATTCCTAGTAGTTGATGGCCCTGTGCTGGAAGAAGCAACCTCATGCTTCTTGGTCTTGTGTTGCGCTTCAAGCAGGAATATGTCCCAAGCCTTCTCTCGACTTGCTTCCGCCGCCAACTTCTTGAAAGGCCACTTACCATAAGGATCCAGTTGCGCTCCCAGATAAGGGGTCATTTGCTATGCAAACATACTCTTCCATAGAAGTTGGGGATTTGGTGGTTGAAAAAACAACCCCAAAGTTGTAGAAACCGAAGGATCACAAGGCCCCAAGAAGTTCAACAACATCCACGTCTCCGGCTACAACGCTACTCATGGAGGTTGTATCGAGATAGGAATACCCCGGTGGACAGCCAAGGTCCAAACGGTTCCAACTTTTCTCCCTTTAGAACACTAGGGCATAACTCAAAAGCATGGATAAACAATCCATACTATGCACAAATCCATGGCAAACAATCATACGAAATATTGAATACATAAAACTTGCCATCCACCTGATAAGGCATCATGCACCTAAGGATTAGACGAGTAATATCTACTATAATCTTAAAATGGATATACTTAATATTCGACGAAGCTGAATCATCCATGAGGCCACAAAAATGGCCCATCTTCATCGCAACCATCTCCACAAATTTACCATTACAAAACAAAGGTGGAACATAAAAAAACCTTACTTAGAAAGGTACCCACCTAAACTTCTGATGAGGGATTGCCACTCCAGCTTCTAGGCATTGAACGACGAAAAGAAAGCCATTGACTAACCAGTAGCCATAGACTGTGATAAGCCTCAGACTTGTCATATTGTAATCGTTATAATTATAGGATTATTTATGAAAATAAGGTTAAAATAGCTAGTTTTTATATTATCTTACATATAAAGTCAATTATATAAGTTCAGACTTATGTTTGCTATGTTTTTATGTTAGGAATAAAATCTCTAAACCAAAGGATGAAGTTTTGCCTGACACAACGCTGGAAGTCCAATTCACGGCACGAGTATGGAGCAACGCAGGGGTACTGCCGGGTGTCTGGTACCCGACACATACTAAAAAGTTGCCCCGGTCCACCAGAAGTTAGTAGTTAATTACGGTTAACATACCAACCGATGCCGGGTATGGTGCCAAACATCCCATGTCCGGCACAAGCACCTTTTTCGTGCAGATTTGACACTTTAATTGACCGTTAAAAGAACACGTGTTGCACGTGGTGTCGAGTACTACTAGCCCGGCATGACTCCCGGCACATGAAGAATTTGAGGCTTATAAATAGGCCGAGAGTCTGCACACTTCAACACTTCATCATTCCACATTCACGCCTCCATACTCTACAAATTCAGTTCCATTGATGCCAAGAAGTTCTACAATTTCAACCTACAAGAAGAAGATTTCTATCAGGTTCGTGGGAGTTCTTATCAAGTTTGATTCTCTTTTCCTCCTTATATATCTTCTTGTAATTGTATGGTTGGCTGAGTAGGATCTTTGGTTATCCTTGGTTAGGGATGATCTTCTTTGTAAAACAATTATGATCGTTAAAATTTGCAAGTTTCAAACTAAGATTTTGATCCTTCTGCAAAGTGGAATAAGTTTGCTACTTGTTTACTTCATTCAAAATTCTATTCAAGTTCATAAACACAAGAGTAGAATAGGTTATGGAATCTTAGTGGTTTTTAACTTTGTTTTCTATAGATTGGGCAACAAGACTTAAGATTAGGAATTAACCTATTTATTCTCTACTATCTTGTTCGTTTATTGGCATAAGATTCGTTGGATTCGATAATGGATGGTGAGTCTCCTGTTTCGAATTCAGAATTGGAGAAAATGTTAACAGTTTGATCCTGCTGGGTGTCTGGCGTCCGGCGCATTCAATGTCCTTGAATGTGTCTTGCGTCTAATGTCCAGCACGACATCCAACACGTTCAAATGTTTGGTTAATTCGAGACTTGCCAATTTGACTTTGTGATCATACTTGTTCTAATGTTGATTATTATCCCAATCTAGGACTAATTTTCTATTAAGTCCCTTGGGTTCGATACTCTTGGTCGTAATTTACTTACACTTTATTCTTGCCGGAATTTTTGCTACCCGTAGTAGAGTTGCAGGATTCTTTTATTCATTTTGTACATTCTTGACCCTACAAATTCCTTGTTAGCAGACCGCAAACCAGAACTGCATGCAAGGCTCCGATCGACTCGAATTCAATGATGAAAACATCAGAATCCACTTTGGTAAACTTAAATCCCCCAAATACACTCCATAATTCAGAGAATATAGGCCGGAGAGTGATCGGGGTGAGTAGACAACTTGCCAATGTGGCAGTTCTCTAGCGTAAGAGGAGAAGTGGAGAAGGGGTTGGTTGCCACATAAGTGTAGAAGAACACAGGGTGAGGGTGGCGTGTCGTGGAATGGAATGGAATGGAAAAAAAGTGAGACCCGGGAGAGGAACAAGGAGAGCGCGGTGGAAGGAGAATAGTAGGGGCGCTTGAGTTTAACGGGGAGTGAGGAGATGAATTTAAGCGGATGGAAGCGTGCGGGCTCTATCTTTGTAGCGTAATGATTTGCATGCTACAAGATAGTGAAGAAGAAGTCTCGGCCCAAACTTCCTCATATTGTGGGCCGTTCTTTCACCTAAGAGAGTAAAAAGGAGAGTAGTTGGCCAAATAAGTAGAAAAGTTATAAGGTGTATGATACAAGCCCCAACCTAAATCCACCATGTCTCGTTAAACTTTTTTTTGGTAAAATCCGGTGGGAAAAATCTTAGGCCAAGGCGGCTTCTGGTTAAAATGACCACAAATTGCCTCAAGCTTGTAGACACCAAAAATTCTCACCCCATAAAGCAAATTCCAAAATAATAAATAAAATAAGAGGAATCGTTGCCTTTCTTTTTTCAAAACGTATTAGCGTGCGTGCCGAAACGAAACCATCATTGTTTAATCCTTTTCAAAGCATTTCATAAATGCATGATTTTCCGAAAATGAATTTCCAAACGATAATCCGGTTTTAAACCCATCCCTTTGGTCTCATTGCCCATTTGCTTACATATCAGTTCCTTTTATCTTGTTACTTCTTTATCCTATTTATTGCTACTTTAATTTTCTTCTAGGATTTACTTTCATTTTTATTTTTGTAGTATCATTTCTATCATTTTATGCGTGTTTCACTAGTATTTTTATCCATGATTGTTATATTCCGTTTTATTACTAATTCCTCTATTTTTCCCACATTTCATTGTATTTTGTTAGTTGTTTTTCCATCTTATTCACCGCTACTTGTACATATCTACTTCAATTTCCATTTTTATGGCTTTCACTTGTATTTGCATTTCATCGTGTTAGTACTATTTCATCATTTCATGGGCTTATCATCATTTTATTTCGTTTGTTTAAAAAACTTTATTACATTTTTTTTATTTCTTTACATTCCTTTATCTCATGACTCTCAAGAAGAAACAATTCATTTCATTTAAACTCTTTCGTTTTGTTGCATATTTCCTTTTAAAGCGACAGTGTTTTTAAGGAATTCGATCAGTTCAAATTAAAGGTCGAGTATTATATCTTGTTTGTATATTGAGTTTATTGTAGTTTAACTGGTAAGTGCTTGTGGTGTAGATGGTAGAGGTCTTGTGTTCGATTCCTGAAGTAAGCAAAGGAAATTTTTATTTTTTTGCCTTATGTTGACCTATTTGACCAGTTTACCCAAGATTGATCTGACCCAGAAAACTAACACTAAACCCTAATCCTATTCCCAGTTTTATAAAAAGCCCTAACATCTAAACCTAGGAGACACGGGCGACGCCGCCTCCATTCTCTTCAGATTCGACATCTTCATTTTCTTCTTTGCAAAAACCCAGCCGATGCCTCATTCTTCTTCTTCTTCTCGGTTTTATTCCTCCTCCATCCTCTCTGGTTTCTCCGACGACCTTCGATCCTAGTGTACCTTCTCTATCGATGGTCTTCATTCTCATTCGTCATCGTCACTCCTGTTTTCGGCAGTTGGTATCGACGACTCTGGAAAATCCTAAAATACAAGGAATTTATCTTCTTCCCTCTCCTCTTGTTGATTATCGCTAGCAATGCCCACCTCCTGATCGTTCTACAAAATGAAAAAAGGAGGCGATTCTGCCCTCTTATGCTTCATTTTTCTGTCTTATGCATTCTTCCTGATTCTGTATCGTGGCTCAACCCACGATGGGTTTGAAGCTTTCGCTTGAACATTCGACTATAATCAACCCAATCTAGTGCTTGTTCTTTCGGAAAAAAATGGCTGAATCCTTTGTTCTTGTTGTCGTGTCTTCTTTTGGCTCAGGTCACCGACGATCTTCCCAAAACCGGTTATGGAAGCGGGTCACACCCTGGGACACTCTGCATGAATCGATTTCAGAAAACTTATTCACATTACCAATGTTTTGTGTTCAATTTGAGGCCAATCTCATCCGCCTCTTATAATCCCAAATCATAGTCTATTTCTTTGAATCTTTTCATACTATTTGGGTTTATCTATTTGCGATTACGAACCGACTTTTTGTTTACCTCTGTACTTGGTGGTTTTGTGTTTCTTCTCACCATCTTCTCTTTTCTTTGCAGGGTATCTCTGTACTTCTTCTAGTGTACCCAAATTCCGTCCCTCGATACTTCTCAGCTCACTGTATTATGCGTGAATACTGCTATGTGTTAATATTCTCTATTTGCTTTTTTTGTTATTCCGCACACACTGTGTTTTGTACTTTCTGGCCCCGTCGGGTTTGCGCACGAGCTAAAGCCATCCAGGCCATGCTTCTGATGAAATCAGTGTCTTCGTATCTGGTGTTGTTTGCTAAAATAGCATTCGCCGCCTTGGTAAAGGGGTTCTGAAGGTGTTCTCCTTCGACCGAAGGCACTTGTACCCTTTTCGTTTTTTTTAGCCCATTCAAATATGCTTATTAACCTAACGCCGTCCGATTTTTGTTGGTGTTCTTTTGAGTAACTTGCAGGAATCTTCATGGTAAAGTAGGCACAGGAAAGCACCTCCCCTATTGTTTCTTCTCTCGAATTTGTGTGTTCAACTAATGCTCTGTTTGGTCTCTGGTTTATATTGCTGAAGTATTTACAAGACTCAATCATGGTTTTCCTTGTGTCGAATCTGCACGTAATGCCCTTGCCGTTGTGTGGTGAAATTGGCGGCTAATGTCTGATCTGGTCAATCGATGGGTTAAAAGGGTTTTCTGTATATCAGTCTTGTCCTGTTCATATTATCTCTGCTTATTGCTTTAGACTCGTTTTAATTGGTTTCCATCCCTGTTTCCTACCGAGGTACCTCATCCAAGCTTGGTGATTATAAACTAAGCATGCATGCCCAGTCTAACAATCCCTTCTCTCGGTATTTCATTACAATCTGAAAGTCCTATTAATATTTTTGGTTTGATGCATGACCATGTATGCGGACCATGTGCTTGCTTGTGTTGCCAAGTTCTATTTTCAGCCTTTTGTCTCATGAACGCTAATTGCTAAATTGAACTCATGCAATCATAATGCTCCCAACTTTATCGGTAGTAAGCTACCCTGTGTGAAAACGCATGGCTGTCCAGATTACTCACGCCACTTGTTACTTTTGTGTGTTCTGTTTTCAAGCCTTAAGAAATGAGAGAAGAAACTTGGCTTAGAGTAAAAATTCATTTAGATGGGTTTACTGGTATTCTTCTTCAAGTTCATATGTTCAATAATCAGATATCAGGTTGTTACCTTACAACTGAATAAAAATGCAGATCCCACCAATCAGTTGTTTAAGAAAAAAAAGTTGGGAATATAAAAATGTTTCAATGACTTGGGACTTAACAGTCGGAGTCTCTCGAAATAACGTGTTATGCTGGAACCGAATTTGTTGAATAGGTTTAATTTGTCTTTGATATTCGTGAATAGCCCATAACTTTAGCAATAAGGCCTAGGTGGATTGTATGTGGCTTTGAAAGCTCTTTATTCGGGGTTTGACCTTTGTATTCTTTTATGTGGGACTAAAAGAAACGTGCCATACTTGGACATGGATTTATCGGTAAAATAAATAAAGGGTGAGATAAACCAATGTACACTAGTTCATGTTATGTTTGCTTGTTTTGTTTATCTTCAATTTCAAATTCATGATTATTTGTATTATATGCTATTTGTATAGATTAGTTTGGCATTGTTGGGTCCAGCCCAATATAGAGCACCGAGGGCATAGGAAGCCCTAGACAGCCAATTAGGTTGCCCTCTTAGTGGACCTTCGAGGTCCATTTTAGAAAAGCTCTAGGTTTGGGGTATCCTCAATGCATACGGGTCCTAGACACAGTCCATGTGAGGAATACCTGTATTCCCTAAAACTTTCCAAATCATCCCTTAATTTCAGAATAAAATATACAATCAACAAAGTCCAATCCATTTGTAAATCCAAATAATTTTCATTCAGACACGACTTAAGCCCACTAGCTCCTAATAATTTCAAACATTTTTTTTAATCAGCCCATTTGAGAAATTTGCTTTCAAAGCTCAACTCCCAAATTTGGGCCCAATTCCACCAAGCCTGGCCTCTTTCAAAACTCAGCCCAATACTCAACCTGGCCCAATACCCAGTTTAGCCCAAAACCTAATCTCAGCCCAAGCCAAAGCCCAATTTGAGGCCTATTTAAAAGCCCAATTCGAGGCCCATTTCAAAGCCCAGTTCGAGGCCATTTCAATGCCCAATTCAAGGCCCATTTCAAAGCCCAATTCAAACCCAAATAAAAAGGCCCAAGGCCCATTTCAGCCCAATAATAATCCTCAGCCTAAATAAAAAGGCCCAAGGCCCATTTCAGCCCAAAACAATCTTCAGCCCAAATAAAAAGGCCCAAGGCCCGTTTCAGCCCAAAACAATCTTCAGCCCAAATAAAAAGGCCCAAGGCCCATTTCGCCCCACAACCAATCTCGGCCCACAACTAATCTTGGCCCAAGCCCAACTCGGCCCAATGTCCACAAATCAACCCAAAGCCCACAAAATTGGCCCATGCCTAATCCGAACCCGACCCAACAAGCCCAACAAAGGCCCAATAATCCCACACCAGCCCATTACCCACGGCCCAAAACTCAAAGCCCATGGCCCAGAGTCCAAAATAGATCCAAGTCCACAAACCAACCCTTTAGCCCAACACTTCAAGTCCAACCAAAATCAGATCCTCTCCAAGTCTCAAAAAGAAGCTCGCCCATGAAATGTTATCCAACTTTAATCCAATCCAAGTTCACAAAAATAACCAAAGTCCAAAAAAATAATAATAATCCAAGTCCCAAGCCTTGACCATCCGAACTTTGACCTGAACCTTGACCCAAACTTTGACCACCGAACTTGACCACCTGAACTTTGACCTTTGACCACCTGAACCTTGACCCAAACCTTTGACCACCTGAACTTTGACCTTTGACCAACCTGAGCTTTGACCTTTGACCGACCTGAGCTTTGACTTTGACCCCACTTTGACTTGATCCCACTTTGACTTGGTCTAGCCTTGACCCAATCCGTTAAACCCAATTCATTCAGCCCAATTCAATTCAAACTCAAATCATGATTCATTTCATCCAATTCAAACTCAACTTGTAAATCCCGTTCAAAAGTCCGAAAACGTCTCTTGCTTTTTCAGCTTTAACCTTAAAAATCTTTGTTCTCTCAAATTTCAAACAACTACTTTATTCAAATTTCATCAAGTTTCCAAGAAACCATTTTGTGGAATTTTAAAAGGAAAAACTCTTCTCACATCACAGAATACTCTTCTCAACTGCAGAAAGTTCTTCTCACATATACAAAAGTTTTCTCCTAAACATTTCTCAAAATCAGCGTTTCTTTACAGAGAATTCCGAACAACTTCAAACTCTTTTTCAAAACTCAGCTTTGAAACTCAAAATTAAACCGTTTCCAGGGAACAGGAAATGTCTAACACTTTCAAAACGTTTTCTCCTTAGTTAGACATCACTTGTTTCCCTTCCAAAATAAAAATCCGAGGCGGGGCACTAGGGTCGTCACATCCCTTGTCGTAGTCTGGACTTCTTTAGGCGGGGCGTTAGGGTGACAAACATCCCCTAATTGCAGCCTAGATTTTTACAAGCGGGGTGCTAGGGATGTGACTGCCTTCCTAGTTGCAGCCAGGATTTCAGAATCATCTAACTCCTTTCCACTCGATTTCAGTTTTAACGTTTTAAAACCCGGGAGTTAGAGACGTTATTAGGATTTGACCGAGGGCACCTCATCCATGGTGTTTCTCTCTAAATCCTATTTTCGACATAAATTCATTGCCCCATCTTTCGAGCCTCGGTAATTATTATTAGTTAAGTGTCGTGTTCGAGGGGGTACATAGGGTAATCCCTTGGGATTATCCGCCCTTTTACAACAAAAATGATTTTCGGTTTTAAAATTTTAAGAGAGACAATTATGAACAAATCAATCCAACCCTTTCATTAGAGCCTTAACCCCTAAGCACTCCTCAATCCTTTCCTAAGTAAAAGTCACAAGTCTTGCTAACATAGGACCTTTTATTCTTAAATGCTCTCGAACAACCTTAGTCATCTTAAACCTGAAACATCTTCAAAACCCGAACACCTGTAAACCAAATATCCTCTTTCCCGCTCCATCAACACTTTCGACTTCCTAAAACACCTCAAAAATTTGACCATTCAAAAATCCAAATTTTACAAACACAAACAACTCCTCAATTCCACCAAATGATTCAAATACCCCTTAACTCCACCAAAAACGACCAAAATGCCCTTTTACTCCTCAAAACTCCCATCATCCTTTTAACCTCGTGAAAGTCGAAACAACCTCAAACCTCTCAGAAACAATCAAAACCTCTCAACACTTCAACCAAACCAACTCCAAGACCAGCCTATTTCTCCAAATTCTTGGAAATCATCTGTTCTTCAGTCCACACTCAATCCTATCCTTTGGCTTTAAATTGAATCTCTCTAATAAGGTTTTGAAAGAAGGCAATCCCGACAATTGGAGACCGAGGTTTCCTCGGGCGCCAATCCGAAGTCGTGGTCGTTGCCACTTCTGAGGGGTGTAACCCAGTGCGAACCCACACAGAATCTTTGGTATGATCAGATAAGTCCAATCCATATCACAGAGTCAATTGACGGTTCTTAGAATCCTTCTCCTCCCTTCCTAGTTCCTCAGGTCAAACTAGGTGGCGACTCTAGTCAATTCCGCCTTATAGAGGCCCAAGTCCGCGTGGGGCCCATTGATAGCGGGTGTAGTGCACACTTGCACTCTCCCCTTTATGCTTTCTGGGAAAGACGGACGATGAAGTAGGTATTTGAGGGATGCTAGAATAACGGGTTTTCACCCTCCACAGAATGGCATTTTAGGATCTAGGCTTTTCATGTCAAGAACCATATTTAGATAGACCCCCCTCATACCGAAAAATCACCCTCCACAGAATAGTGACTCTGCTGGGGAGAACTTGAGTAAGTTTTTCTCATAAAACTTGGTCAAGGAAGACTAAACTCCATTCAAGATTGTCGAGATTTCCCCACTTCTTTCAAAACCTTCAAGAGATTCATTCTAAAGCCGCTAGGACTACTCTACTCCACACTTAGAGTGTGTTTAAGAGGATAGTTAGGATGAGGGTTCAGATTTTGAGATTGGCCTTGAGTGCCACATGTGTTTGCATGCTTCGGTTTTGTTTACTGTTGTATGTTTATTGTCTTATGTTTTCTGCTCTTCATGCATGATGTAATATTTTATTTGTTATTGCTTATTTACTACTTTTGTAAATGGGGCCTTCCTAGAAGGAGTCAACCCATTGTTGCATCGGGTAGCGTAAGACATGCATTCCTCTATGTCACCCGCTTCATCCACATGTCACGGGATCCCCAACCGGTCCACGGTTGATTGTCCATGAGTTGGGTCCTTCCTAGAAGGAGTTAACCACGAGGTAATACGGTCCAAGACCAACACCTTGAAGCTCATGATCCAAAGTATCCTCCATTACCCGAGTCTAAGCCAGCATATAGTGAGCTATGAGCCTTCAGTGTCCAGCTACCTTATCCGGTGTCTAAGATTGGCTTATGGGTAGTCACCCCTTGTATGTCGTCTGTCTGACCACCCTTTGCCTTAGCCTGAAGATTGCATGGGCTCAGTTCTCCATGATTCCTCTGCACCACAGGTGTCTTTAAAGCCCAATGTCGCGCTACAAATTCATAGCGGATCCCGTATTTACGGATACCCATACATGACATAGCGTAGTCAGCGAATAATTTAGACTTTAGACACACCTTATCGTGCAGACGAGGGGAGACCCGGCCCCATGCAGTACTTCCCCAAGTTTCCCAAAAGTGAGCATGTTGTCGGATCATCACTGGTTGTGGCGTATGTTCCCTTATCATCTGGGTGTCCTGACCTTTCGAACTTAAGCACTCCGGACTTTCTTTATAACGTGCCTCGCAAGAGGCATAGTAGAGAAAAACCCCGAGAGATGACAGTGAAGGGACGATGGTTCCCCTGGTGAGACGGAGTCATAATTGACCTGGAAAGTGATTATCCCAACATTAACACTTACAGCTCCACATCAAATATAGCCACAATTTACTTTATGATACATGTGTGCAAGTCACTTCTTCAAACCAATTTGTTTCAAAACGTTCGGGATTCTCTTTTGCATATCTCCTAAAGATGTTTTACAAGCTCGTTCAATTTAGAATCCCACCTAATTTCTACTTATAAACACTTGGGGTTTTAGGACCCGTCACTTCATCATTGAAAACCATTGTTTCATTAAAATGTTATTTCCAAAACAATTGTCAAAAATAGATTTCGAAAACCTACTTTCTACAAACGAATTTCAAACAACATTCTTCACCAACATGATTTTCAAAATAGTTTTCAAAATTGAATTTCAGAAACGTATTTCAAAATAAATGATTTAGTCCCCATGTTGTGACCCGCTATTTTTGAAGTTCAACCCACCTTCAAGAGTAGCGGTCATTACTGTGGAGTGAACTAGTCATTTCGTGTTTTCACAAAAGTGGTGGATTTTCTCAACGATTTTGTGCTCGATCATTCACCTTTCCTTTCTCAAAAATGTCCCTCATTTTCTTTCATCGGAGCAAGTGGAGTGCATGAAAACCAACAACGATTCGAGCCGAAAACCAGAGGTGTACCAACCCGAGTCAAGCGACACGAAGATCAACAACACCGGTTCAAGTTCAAACTGTTGAAAATCAGAAGAACACCAACCTGTTTTGTTTGATCACAGTTTTGCTTCACTGCAAAAGCCTAAAAATGAGCAAGCAGCCGGTCAAGAGCCCGAAGATGAGCGAGCAACCAACTAGGAGTCCAAGCGCGAGCAGTCAGTCAGAAGCCCGAAGACGGACCAGAGGAGTTCAGAAGAAATTTAGCTCAAAATTTCCCCTTTTAATGACTTTTTAGGATTGATGATGTATAGGATTTTCACCGATTTTCTTTTCACTCTCGTCCATTTCTGAATAGATTAAGTGTATAGGTTTATACATCCCCTTTGAATTTATTTAGATCAATGTGTATAGGGTTCCATACTCCCTATTTTATTTGCGAACGACTAGCGTCAAAGTTTATATTGAGAAAATCCACCACTTGGAAAACATGCGTTTTCAAAGTTGTTTTCTAAAACTTGGTTTCTTTTGGCATGCACGTATAATAAAAGAACGAATAAGGGACGACCCCTCACATTTATATATTATTCATCAACTTTGCTTTATGGGGTGAAAACTCACGGTATCTACAGGAGGCATCCCCTAAGTAAACAACGCCAACAAATGCAACCGAGTGTAAAAAAAATGCATTGCATTCATGACAAAAAGGTCACATGCACTTACCATCAGTCCAAAATCATCAGCCATACATGAATATCGTCCGCACTCACGAGCATCACGCACTCACGTGTTTTATCGTCACTTGCCACACACCAGCCTTCATCCCAATATCTCAACCTCCAAACTAATCTTCAGAGGGATAGTGGAGAACACCAGGGAGTTCGAGCCTTTTCCAAATCCAGAATCACCATGGGCACCAGTGACCAGAATGATTGAGAAGAAAGAAAAAAAGGAGAGTGCGTGTTTCCATATCGTGGGGCTACCATGCGGGAGTTGTCACTCCTGAAAAAGTCCTAAAATCTAGGAGCTAGTCACCAACCCGACAGCAACCCCAACAGCTACACCTTCTTCAAGGCCGACATTGAAAGGATGAGCTTCATGGACCATCAACTAGAACCGACTCAAGCGAGACTAGGTGTAGCCTTACCACGCATGCATTGCATCTAAAAAGAAAAAAAAACAACATAAAAAACAAACATTCAGTCAAAACTTGAAGTCAACCACCTTCATTCATCATTTTCAGCATTTGACGCATCCTATACATAGTAGTTCCATATTATCACAACATATTGCAAGGTAGATCGTTGCATTTGCATACTCCCGTATCGAAACGACGTCTTTGGCGAAAATCTTGATTGATTGTTTGAATAGAGCGGTGAACCGCTAA
Organism: Limonium bicolor; assembly: GCA_023374045.1. Lineage (NCBI taxonomy): Eukaryota > Viridiplantae > Streptophyta > Magnoliopsida > Caryophyllales > Plumbaginaceae > Limonium > Limonium bicolor. The sequence continues at coordinate 63,529,304 of CM041778.1, read as the reverse complement.
ACTCTTGACCCGTCAACGAACACAAGGGTCCAATCAAAATCAGCACCACAAACCAAGTGAGTAGTGTGAGAAGAGCGGTATTTTCTCTTGAATTCCAAAAGAGGGTATTGGACCATCCACCGAGCGACGAGGGAAGATAGAGCGAGTCCATAGAGGTAAAACCATGAGCGACTTGTGCATTCCTTCAGCACATGGAAAGGCACAATTCATAGCGAGATCAATGTTGATAACAAGACACGAACTGTGATTCATGCAAAGATTCGAGAAGTAGTCAGAAAACAATCATTGACTAATGAGAATGATGAGACACTTAGGAATAAAAATCTTCACGAAACCAAAAAGCTTTGACTGCCCTGCACATAATCTCTTAGTAGGTCCCGCTGAGCCTTTCATGAACAACTTTTTCTTCAAGAAACTCCACAACATGCCAACCCACATACATATACTTACCTACCTTTGCAATAGAGGATTACAAATGAGCCGGAGCCATGGTCCTCCCCCACCATCTTTCACACAACGGCAAATGAGAATGTGTGAAGAAATCGATGAGTCAATGCAACTCCAAAGCTGAAAGCCAAAATACAAAGCAGAGAACGCTCAAGAAAGTTAATGAGCCAAATGCAATTTCAAAAAACAAAATGAGAAGAAAGTTCAAATCGAACGCCAGAAGAGGCAAGAAGGAGCAAAACCAAATCCAAAGGACCAATGATGTCCAACAGAAACCAATAAAAGGTTATCAAACCTGTCTAATCATTCCACCCATGGAAAAGGCGAAACATATCCTCTATTGCACAAAAGCTCCACAATTCCCAAACAAATCCTCCAGTCCCATGTGACATACATCATACCCCTCAGCCCCGTTATAACCCAATAAAAGACCTCCGACTCGTTAGTTGGTGAACATTAACTAAAAGTACCGGATCTGAAGCATGAATCATAGCTTCCACTAGTACAAAAACGTCTATTTCGTCGCCCCTATTTCGGCGGTTGTAGATAAAACCGCCGAAATAGGGGCCCGAAATATATACCGTATGTAAAGAAGGGGTCTATTTCGGCGGTTCCTAACAAAGAACTGCCGAAATAGGCCCTTTTTAATAAAAAAAATTAAATAGACCTATTTCGGCGGTTCCTTACACGAAACCGCCGAAATAGGTGTTTCTATTTTCCTTTTTTTTTTAATTTAATCATCTATTTCGGCGGTTCTTGTTAGGAACCCCGACATAGGTCTCTTTAATTTATTTAATAATTAAAAAGGGCCTATTTCGGCGGTTCTTTGTTAGGAACCGCCGAAATAGGTCCTTTTAATTAGCCCCCCAGCCCGATTCGAAACAATTACAGATCATTAGGGCTAATTAACCCCCTCTTCTCATCTCTCTGTTCAGCGGCGATTTCGAACCCACCACCGCCACCACAGTCGTCGACCGCCCCCCTCCTCCTCCTCTTGCTTTCGCCGGTGTCGCGCCGTCGGTGGTCTTCGGTTGGTGTCGCCGGCCTCAATCCGCCACTCAACAGAGGCGAACAGAGGTGAGAACAAACACTCACGATTGTTTCGGTTTTGTTTTATAAATTGTTAATGTGTTGTTAAAATTGTTAGATTGTTGTCACATTGTGATTGTGGATGCTGATATTTATTGTGTGTGTGAAATCTTTGCAAGATTTGGTTGTTAAACTAATAAATTTATGTATGCACACAAGGTGTTCGACGAAATGTCCGAGTGAATTTTTGTGCTGTTTTTGGCCCTTCTTTTAAGTATAGTTAGGTTAGCTTATTTGGGCTAAATTTATTATGCTTTAAACGTATGAATGAGTGTTGTAATATGTGCAATAAATATAAGTATAGTGATTGCGAGTAAAAGATATGTTGTTAATTAAGATGAGCATTAAGTATGAGTAGTTTGTTTCTTATATATTTAAAAGTATTGTGTGTGTGGAGAATTAGAGTAGTGTTAAGTGGTAAACAATTATATGTGCAGCACATGAAAGATGTAATGTAAGTGTAGAACGTTTCGTAGTGTATAATTGAATAAGAGCGTGAACAAGCAGTCATAGTATAGAAAAATATTGTAGTAGGTGAGGTATTAGCAGTTTTAGTAGCGGTTTGAAGTAGAGGTGTGAATGTTATATATATATATATATATATATTATATATATATATTATATATATGAGTATTGTATAGTCGTTAAGTTTAATATAAAATTATTCTAATTGATCTGAATGTTGTTCAATCTTTATGCGTTGCCTCTGTAGAGATTGGCGTTGCTACACAAGTCTCGCACGCCCGATTGAGAAGAGGGGCTGAAAACAATTCATTTATGAACCGGTATTTTTTTTAATTTAACTCTTCATTCTCTTCATTCTCTTCACTCACTGTAATATAATCTAACTTATCATTTTTCTCTTTGTGTCTCTACAGATAAATACTTAAGGAGCTTCTTACCATTTGATGGTAGATTGAAAGCGGAGCGGAGAGCAATTCATTTTCGAACCGGTAATATAATCTAACTTATCATTTTTCTCTTTTGTACTTTGTATTTGATTTCCACAAATTATTGGAATTTCGTTTGATGAATGAATTTGGTATATATTAGTTTGGTTTATGATTGAAATTTGTGTTGTTGAATAATTGGTGAATGCTTAATAATAGGCATAGTTGTGTCTTTATTTTACTTTGTATTTGATTTCCACAAATTATTAAAATTTGGTTTGATGGATAAAGTTGGTATTAGTTTGATTTGTGATGGAAATTTGTGTTGATGAATGGTTGGTGAATGCTTAATAATAAGCATGGGATAGGTAAAATTATGCAAAGTCATGCCATTTTTTTTAAATCTCTTTGTAATTAATATTGTTTGATGTATGTGTATATGTCTAACATATCTAATTTTTTTTATCAGGTCCGTGAATCACCTCTCTTGTTTCCCGCCTTCTTCCATTATGTTCCTCTTTCCTCCTCTGTGCACAAGTAAGTAACTAAACCTTATTTTTGTTTAATAAATGCAATTATGTATTTAAATATAAGTGCTAGTACATAATTTAGCTTCATTCCCTATTTGTTGATGCATTTCTTTTTTAATTATTTTTGTTGCTCCCTTGCAGAGACATATCAGAAGTGGTATTGCTGCATCTCTCGCACAGAAGCCTACCTCTCAGGCACCAGTCCCCTGTCCATAAATCCTTAAAAAACAAGTACGTATTCAAACTCTCGATTCTTTGGTAATCTCTAAACCGGTTTGAACTTAACAGTGGAGAATTGAAAGCGTTGATTTGATGATCTGAATTTGCAATTGGTTTTCAGTTAGCTAGTAAAGAATTGATTTATTTTAATTGTTGGTTGCTGCCATTGTTGGAATGTTTGTGGTTGTGATGACTTTGGTGAGTGCTGAATAATAAGCACGGGATGTGTACAATTATGCAAAGGTCATGCCAAATTTTTTGTAGAAAAAGTATTCGTAATATTGTTTTAAACACCGGTTTCTGTTTTAGAAGTGCAACAATTTCTTAAATTTAAAATGGTAGTTTATTTTGTGTTTGCAACCTTAGAGTTAGGCTAGACTAATTGACAATCATCCCAGTCATGCTCCATTAGGAATAAAAACATGTGCAACTTAATACAGGCCATATTCTACAAAGGATCTAACTCACACCTGTGATCTGTTGCACATGTAGTATGGAGCGTGACTGGATGTATGGTGATAGAGGCGAACATTTGACAAAATGCTGAAAGAGTTTTGCAAAGCTGCAGTGCAACACAAGGACAGGACAAAGGCGGAGAAAATTCCATGTCCTTGTGTGATTGTGGTGTGGTTAGACATTATTCAAGCATCAACCTCGTACAACTCCATGTGAAGACCCGTGGTTTCATGCCACATTATACAAAATGGATTTTTCATGGAGAACGTGTTGAAGATAATGCTTCATCTTCCTACAGTCACGATCGGTGTAACTCAAGAACCGAGCAGACATTCGATACTACTAACGAGTCAGAACTCCCAAGCGCTTCCGGAGTCAATGTTGACAGTGAGTCAACTTATCATGATGAACAAATTGACGAGATGCTTGGTAACGTTGAGGATAACTTTGTCGACCGGCCGGATGAGTATCAAAGGTTGTTGGACGCATCCAAAACGGCGTTGTATCCTACTTGCACTAAGTACACGAAATTGACAGCTATTGAATTTGTTCAACCTGAAGGGAAGATATGGATTGAGTGACAAAGGTTTCACGGCATTCCTCGAGCTGATTCATGATATGCTACCGGATGAGAACGGTCTCCCTACGACCACGTATGAGGCAAAGAAATGGGTGTGTCCAATGGGAGTAGAGTACAAAAAAATTCACGCGTGTCCAAACAACTGTGTGTTGTACAGGGGTGAATACGAACATCTGGACAATTGCCCAAAATGTTCGTTGTCCCGGTATAAGCATAAAGATGGTGAGTACTCCTCCGTTCAGAAAAAAATCCCTCCAGCAAAACTTGTTTGGTATTTGCCGATTATACCCAGATTCAAACGGTTGTTTGCGAATCCGAAAGATGCAAAGAACTTACGATGGCATGCGGAGGGTAGAAAGAGTGATGAGAAGCTAAGACATCCAGCAGATGGGCCTCAGTGGAGAAACATCAATAGACGGTTCAAAGAACATTTCGGACATGAAGATAGGAATCTGAGGCTTGGGTTATGTACTGATGGAATGAACCCGTACGACACATTGAGTACTCAACACACATGGCCTGTTCTGCTAGTGATCTACAATTTTCCCTCATGGTTGTGTATGAAACGAAAGTACATCATGTTATCGCTCCTGATATCTGGTCCCAAGCAGCCAGGTAATAGCATTGATGTGTACCTTGCCCCTCTGATCGACGATCTGAAGCTATTGTGGAATGAGGGGACCGTGGTATATGATGCTTATGCAAGAGAGAATTTCACGCTCAAGGCTTTGTTGTTCTGTACCGTCAATGACTTCCCTGCGTATGGGAACTTGTCCGGTTACACGGTTAAAGGAACATTTGCATGTCCCATATGCGAGGAAGACACTTGTTCGGACCGTTTAAAACATTGTGGAAGAATGTTTATATGTGTCATCGACGTCAAACAGTTCCGGGACCACAAGAATAAGTTGGCTGACAAGTACATCTACAAGATGCCTACTCCAGAAGATCCAGATGAGCCAGATCATGGTGGAGACGGTGTGAGACCACCATGGGAGGTTTACGAGGGCATAACAGAAGAGCAATGGCTACAATTTGTTGAGAGGCGTCACACACCGGAGTTCCAGGTGCACTTTATTGTCATACATACATAAATTAATCTTAATTTCTTATGTTTTTTTGTGTTCAATTTCACTTAACATGATCCCATTAATTTATGCAGGCTCTCCGTGCGAAACAACAAGCAAATGCTAAGAAGAATCTGTACCCTCACCACTTAGGTGGAAAAAGTATTGCTCAAAGGGTACCAGAATGGGAGCAAAAGGGATATCTGCCCACGGATGGCTCATTGGATGCCAGTGGCAGAAGAATGAAAGTGTGGGAGTTAAGCCACATTCCGAAGAACTCTACTCCCGAAAATCCTCAATATGATGAAGCCACGAGAGCAGTTATTGCTCAAATGGTAAGTGATATCATTTCATTTTCAGTCAAACTGTTCATTTCCTTTGTATATGAACTTATGTTAAACTAATAACTGTATTTGTGTGTTATATTAGGGTGAATTAAGCTCTCAGCTCACCCAGGGCACCTGGACCTCACAGAGGAATGATGATCCTCTTACACGCGCTCTTGGTAAGAAGGATCATCCAGGTCGTGCCATTGGGTTTGGTGGGCACGTTGGTATCCGCCAGGCATTTGGCGCACCCGGGTCCAGAATCAGCCAGGGACAGTCGATTAGCTACGAGGAGCACCTGAGAGTGTTGGCTGAGATGGAGCAGAGGATTACTCAGAACGTCGACGAGAGGATCGCTCAGGCTATATCAAGGATTCAGCCACAGCAGCATGAAAGCCAAGAGGTTTCTCGACCACCAGTTGATCAGTCACCCATTCAGCAGCAGAGTGCACCGGTAGTGAGAAGTAGTGTCCACTCGGCTGATCCGTTTCCCTATGCATCTCTACAGGTTAGACTAACATTTCAATTGAGTACATGACGATTATGATTTTTAACTTGATCACTAATATCATCATAGAAGAATTCTCAATTTTTATCTAAACAAGTTCCACATAACACTCAGGCACCCACTGAGTGCCATCTGTTTTTACAAATTGGAGTAGAAGAGGTCATGGTTGCATGGGGAAAACTTTTCCCCTCTCGTCCAAGTGATATTGTGCACGGTGAACCACTCCGACATTACCATGCACGAGTGCTTCTAGACGAATTTGTTGCAGAGCATGCTGACGTCGGTTTACCGGTGCCGATCCCACAAAGACCTACCGTGCGTTCTGCACAAACTGCGACAGTGCAGTGGCCTGCACGATTGGTCAGACTCCCTGGGCAGGTATTACTCTTAACCGTTGCTATAAAACTATTGGTGTACCACCTTGCATCCATATACTTAATTAGACTAATATCATAGGATATGACCCCACCGAAGACTGATAAGGGCAAAGGAAAAAGAATTGCCACACCTGTGCAATCAAAGGCATCCACAAATTTTGTGCTTAGACCTGCTTTGGTGGAGAAGAGAATATTGGCCGGCTTGTCGACCAATATGCAGATTCTGCATTCCTCGTTGTTGGTGCTACCACCGGATAGTGATTCCCTCATTGTGGAAGATCCCGAGCGGATATTTCACTATATAGTTCAAGGAGAAGATATACATCGATTTGGGATGTATATGTCCGACTTCGAGGAGTGCTTCAGGAGGGATTGGTTGAATGTGTCGATTATCAAGTCGGCCGCCATGTGAGTGACTTCTACCTTTTATATTTTGAATTCATTAATTGGTGATGAATTAGATGTTTGAATAAAAGTTAATGACTAATGATATTGCCTCATAGGTGGGTGCATGATAAGGCGATCAATGTCTTGAAGATCGAAGATTTGGATTCCTGTGTCCTGCTATGTGCAGTGAAGTCCAGATGACAAGTGATCCGCAAGCCTTATGCAATATATGACGAATGCCCTCTATGAATGTTCGAACAAGTCATTTATTATGCTGCCATATCATTCAGAGTATGATATTTGACTATTTCTCTTAGTATTATCTAAAACATATAGTTTGTGTTAGTTGCTTAATGATTTCAACACATTGTGTAATTTGTGGACAGTCGACATTGGTCATTGCTTGTGCTGGTGATGGGGAAGCACCCACGAATCTTGCAATTTGACTCACTTGGTAAGGCTGCCAAGAGACCGAAGATCTCCACCGCAATACTGGGGTAATTATTTTGTTATCGTAAACAACAATTATTTTACTTAACATTAACTGTTTCATAACTTGCTACTGATGCTTAAAACTATATATTGCTGATGTATATAGTTCCATGAGAGCTGCATTAAGACTCCAGGGTATAACAATGAAGAGTAACATCCCTTGGAACACTGTCAAGGTACTCTATTAATTGATAAATTTGTGTGATAATGTTTAAACTTGTTTATAACTGTCAATATGGTGTTTGTATAGTGTCCGGTGCAGCCTGGGGGGTCAGAATGTGGATACTATGTCATGAGATTCATGAGTGACATAGTAGGAGCGGCGAACCTTTTACCAGAGCACTCGTTAGACATGGTAACATTCTTTGAAAGTTTCAGTTATGCTCTTTACATGTTGTTAGACTTGTACGTTTTAGATTAATGTTCATTTTTTTTCAAGGCTTACGAACAAGTGTTCAAAGATGGTCAGTATGATGATGCTCAAATTGTTGAGATGCTTGAGGAATGGTCGGAGTTCGTCTGCACAAGTTTAATGAATTGATGATCATGAAGATGTTTTGCTAACTTTTTCGAGTATGTAAATATAACTCTGTACACTTGTGGATGGTGTAATGGTAGATTTGAATTGTAATGGGTTTTTTATTTGTATTGAAAGTGTGAAAGTAAGTGTAATTGCATTGGTTTTGTTAACTCTCAAATTGTGGTGCGTCGTTGGTATTAATTGGGAGCTTTTATAACTTTTTAAATGTGTGCTGGAGCTCCCTGTATGGATGAAGCATTATTACAGGTCTGATTGAATCAAATGTGGTGAATATATATATATATAAGCTGGGATGGAAAAAAAAAAAAAAATATACCTATCTCGGCGGTTCTTAGAGAACAACCGCCGAGATAGGCCCCTGGGATTGACCGTGTGTGAGATGACCATGAGTCTATCTCGGCGGTCAATCTCACACACGGTCAATCCCAGGGGCCTATCTCGGCGGTTGTTCTCTAAGAACCGCCGAGATAGGTATTTTTTTTTGTTTTTTTCCATCCCAGCTTATATATATATATATATTCACCACATTTGATTCAATCAGACCTGTAATAATGCTTCATCCATACAGGGAGCTCCAGCACACATTTAAAAAGTTAAAAAGGTCCCAATTAATACCAACGACGCACCACAATTTGAGAGTTAACAAAACCAATGCAATTACACTTACTTTCACACTTTCAATACAAATAAAAAACACCATTACAATTCAAATCTACCATTACACCATCCACAAGTGTACAGAGTTATATTTACATACTCGAAAAAGTTAGCAAAACATCTTCATGATCATCAATTCATTAAACTTGTGCAGACAAACTCCGACCATTCCTCAAGCATCTCAACAATTTGAGCATCATCATACTGACCATCTTTGAACACTTGTTCGTAAGCCTTGAAAAAAAATGAACATTAATCTAAAACGTACAAGTCTAACAACATGTAAAGAGCATAACTGAAACTTTCAAAGAATGTTACCATGTCTAACGAGTGCTCTGGTAAAAGGTTCGCCGCTCCTACTATGTCACTCATGAATCTCATGACATAGTATCCACATTCTGACCCCCCAGGCTGCACCGGACACTATACAAACACACATATTGACAGTTATAAACAAGTTTAAACATTATCACACAAATTTATCAATTAATAGAGTACCTTGACAGTGTTCCAAGGGATGTTACTCTTCATTGTTATACCCTGGAGTCTTAATGCAGCTCTCATGGAACTATATACATCAGCAATATATAGTTTTAAGCATCAGTAGCAAGTTATGAAACAGTTAACGTTAAGTAAAATAATTGTTGTTTACGATAACAAAATAATTACCCCAGTATTGCGGTGGAGATCTTCGGTCTCTTGGCAGCCTTACCAAGTGAGTCAAATTGCAAGATTCGTGGGTGCTTCCCCATCACCAGCACAAGCAATGACCAATGTCGACTGTCCACAAATTACACAATGTGTTGAAATCATTAAGCAACTAACACAAACTATATGTTTTAGATAATACTAAGAGAAATAGTCAAATAGCATACTCTGAATGATATGGCAGCATAATAAATGACTTGTTCGAACATTCATAGAGGGCATTCGTCATATATTGCATAAGGCTTTGCGGATCACTTGTCATCTGGACTTCACTGCACATAGCAGGACACAGGAATCCAAATCTTCGATCTTCAAAGACATTGATCGCCTTATCATGCACCCACCTATGAGGCAATATCATTAGTCATTAACTTTTTATTCAAACATCTAATTCATCACCAATTAATGAATTCAAAATATAAAAGGTAGAAGTCACTCACATGGCGGCCGACTTGATAATCGACACATTCAACCAATCCCTCCTGAAGCACTCCTCGAAGTCGGACATATACATCCCAAATCGATGTATATCTTCTCCTTGAACTATATAGTGAAATATCCGCTCGGGATCTTCCACAATGAGGGAATCACTATCCGGTGGTAGCACCAACAACGAGGAATGCAGAATCTGCATATTGGTCGACAAGCCGGCCAATATTCTCTTCTCCACCAAAGCAGGTCTAAGCACAAAATTTGTGGATGCCTTTGATTGCACAGGTGTGGCAATTCTTTTTCCTTTGCCCTTATCAGTCTTCGGTGGGGTCATATCCTATGATATTAGTCTAATTAAGTATATGGATGCAAGGTGGTACACCAATAGTTTTATAGCAACGGTTAAGAGTAATACCTGCCCAGGGAGTCTGACCAATCGTGCAGGCCACTGCACTGTCGCAGTTTGTGCAGAACGCACGGTAGGTCTTTGTGTGATCGGCACCGGTAAACCGACATCAGCATGCTCTGCAACAAATTCGTCTAGAAGCACTCGTGCATGGTAATGTCGGAGTGGTTCACCGTGCACAATATCACTTGGACGAGAGGGGAAAAGTTTTCCCCATGCAACCATGACCTCTTGTACTCCAATTTGTAAAAACAGATGGCACTCAGTGGGTGCCTGAGTGTTATGTGGAACTTGTTTAGATAAAAATTGAGAATTCTTCTATGATGATATTAGTGATCAAGTTAAAAATCATAATCGTCATGTACTCAATTGAAATGTTAGTCTAACCTGTAGAGATGCATAGGGAAACGATCAGCCGAGTGGACACTACTTCTCACTACCGGTGCACTCTGATGCTGAATGGGTGACTGATCAACTGGTGGTCGAGAAACCTCTTGGCTTTCATGCTGCTGTGGCTGAATCCTTGATATAGCCTGAGCGATCCTCTCGTCGACGTTCTGAGTAATCCTCTGCTCCATCTCAGCCAACACTCTCAGGTGCTCCTCGTAGCTAATCGACTGTCCCTTGCTGATTTGGACCCGGGTGCGCCAAATGCCTGGCGGATACCAACGTGCCCACCAAACCCAATGGCACGACCTGGATGATCCTTCTTACCAAGAGCGCGTGTAAGAGGATCATCATTCCTCTGTGAGGTCCAGGTGCCCTGGGTGAGCTGAGAGCTTAATTCACCCTAATATAACACACAAATACAGTTATTAGTTTAACATAAGTTCATATACAAAGGAAATGAACAGTTTGACTGAAAATGAAATGATATCACTTACCATTTGAGCAATAACTGCTCTCGTGGCTTCATCATATTGAGGATTTTCGGGAGTAGAGTTCTTCGGAATGTGGCTTAACTCCCACACTTTCATTCTTCTGCCACTGGCATCCAATGAGCCATCCGTGGGCAGATATCCCTTTTGCTCCCATTCTGGTACCCTTTGAGCAATACTTTTTCCACCTAAGTGGTGAGGGTACAGATTCTTCTTAGCATTTGCTTGTTGTTTCGCACGGAGAGCCTGCATAAATTAATGGGATCATGTTAAGTGAAATTGAACACAAAAAAACATAAGAAATTAAGATTAATTTATGTATGTATGACAATAAAGTGCACCTGGAACTCCGGTGTGTGACGCCTCTCAACAAATTGTAGCCATTGCTCTTCTGTTATGCCCTCGTAAACCTCCCATGGTGGTCTCACACCGTCTCCACCATGATCTGGCTCATCTGGATCTTCTGGAGTAGGCATCTTGTAGATGTACTTGTCAGCCAACTTATTCTTGTGGTCCCGGAACTGTTTCGACGTCGATGACACATATAAACATTCTTCCCACAATGTTTTAAACGGTCCGAACAAGTGTCTTCCTCGCATATGGGACATGCAAATGTTCCTTTAACCGTGTAACCGGACAAGTTCCCATACGCAGGGAAGTCATTGACGGTACAGAACAACAAAGCCTTGAGCGTGAAATTCTCTCTTGCATAAGCATCATATACCACGGTCCCCTCATTCCACAATAGCTTCAGATCGTCGATCAGAGGGGCAAGGTACACATCAATGCTATTACCTGGCTGCTTGGGACCAGATATCAGGAGCGATAACATGATGTACTTTCGTTTCATACACAACCATGAGGGCAAATTGTAGATCACTAGCAGAACAGGCCATGTACTGTGTTGACTACTCAATGTGCCGTACGGGTTCATTCCATCAGTACATAACCCAAGCCTCAGATTCCTATCTTCATGTCCGAAATGTTCTTTGAACCGTCTATTGATGTTTCTCCACTGAGGCCCATCTGCTGGATGTCTTAGCTTCTCATCACTCTTTCTACCCTCCGCATGCCATCGTAAGTTCTTTGCATCTTTCGGATTCGCAAACAACCGTTTGAATCTGGGTATAATCGGCAAATACCAAACAAGTTTTGCTGGAGGGCTTTTTTTCTGAACGGAGGAGTACTCACCATCTTTATGCTTATACCGGGACAACGAACATTTTAGGCAATTGTCCAGATGTTCGTATTCACCCCTGTACAACACACAGTTGTTTGGACACGCGTGAATTTTTTTGTACTCTACTCCCATTGGACACACCCATTTCTTTGCCTCATACGTGGTCGTAGGGAGACCGTTCTCATTCGGTAGCATATCATGAATCAGCTCGAGGAATGCCGTGAAACCTTTGTCACTCAATCCATATCTTCCCTTCAGGTTGAACAAATTCAATATAGCTGTCAATTTCGTGTACTTAGTGCAAGTAGGATACAACGCCGTTTTGGATGCGTCCAACAACCTTTGATACTCATCCGGCCGGTCGACAAAGTTATCCTCAACGTTACCAAGCATCTCGTCAATTTGTTCATCATGATAAGTTGACTCACTGTCAACATTGACTCCGGAAGCGCTTGGGAGTTCTGACTCGTTAGTAGTATCGAATGTCTGCTCGGTTCTTGAGTTACACCGATCGTGACTGTAGGAAGATGAAGCATTAATCTTCAACACGTTCTCCATGAAAAATCCATTTGTATAATGTGGCATGAAAACCACGGGTCTTCACATGGAGTTGTACGAGGTTGATGCTTGAATAATGTCTAACCACACCACAATCAACACAAGGACATGGAGTTTTCTCTGCCTTTGTCCTGTCCTTGTTGTGTTGCACTGCAGCTTTGCAAAACTCTTTCAGCATTTTGTCAAAATGTTCGCCTCTATCACCCATACATCCAGTCACGCTCCATACTACATGTGCAACAGATCACAGGTGTGAGTTAGATCCTTTGTAGAATATGGCCTGTATTAAGTTGCACATGTTTATTTCCTAATGGAGCATGACTGGGATGATTGTCAATTAGTCTAGCCTAACTCTAAGGTTGCAAACACAAAATAAACTACCCATTTTAAATTTAAGAAATTGTTGCACTTCTAAAACAGAAAAACCGGTGTTTAAAACAATATTACGAATACTTTTCTACAAAAAATTTGGCATGACCTTTGCATAATTGTACACATCCCGTGCTTATATTCAGCACTCACCAAAGTCATCACACCACAAACATTCCAACAATGGCAGCAACCAACATTAAAATAATCAATTCTTTCTAGCTAACTGAAAACCAATTGCAAATTCAGATCATCAAATCAACGCTTTCAATTCTCCACTGTATAAGTTCAAACCGGTTTAGAGATTACCAAAGAATCGAGAGTTAGAATACGTACTTGTTTTTTAAGGATTTATGGACAGGGGAGACTGGTGCCTGAGAGGTAGGCTTCTGTGCGAGAGATGCAGCAATACCACTTCTGATATGTCTCTGCAAGGGACAACAAAAAATAAATTAAAAAAAATGCATCAACAAATAGGGAATGAAGCTAAATTATGTACTAGCACTTATATTTAATACATAATTGCATTTATTAAACAAAAAATAGGTTTAGTTACTACTTGTGCACAGAGGAGGAAAGAGGAACAGTAATGGAAGAAGGCGGGAAACAAGAGAGGTGATTCACGGACCTGATAAAAAAAATTAGTATTGTTAGACATATACAACATACATCAAACAATATTAATACAAAGAGATTTAAAAAAAATGGCATGACTTTTGCATAATTTTACCTATCCATGCTTTATTAAGCATTCACCAACCATTCATCAACCAAATTTCCATCACAAATCAAACTAATACCAACTTTATCCATCAAACCAAATTTTAATAATTTGTGGAAATCAAATACAAAGTAAATAAAGACACAACTATGCCTATTATTAAGCATTCACCAATTTTCAACACAAATTTCAATCATAAACCAAACTATATTACCAAATTCATTCATCAAACGAAATTCCAATAATTTGTGGTAATCAAATACAAAGTACAAAAGAGAAAAATGATAAGTTAGATTATATTACCGGTTCGAAAATGAATTGCTCTCCGCTCCGCTTTCAATCTACCATCAAATGGTAAAGAAGCTCCTTAAGTATTTATCTGTAGAGACACAAAAGAGAAAAATGATAAGTTAGATTATATTACAGTGAGTGAAGAGAATGAAGAGAATGAAGAGTTAAATAAAAAAAAATACCGGTTCATAAATGAATTATTTTCAGCCCCTCTTCTCAATCGGGCGTGCGAGACTTGTGTAGCAACGCCAATCTCTACAGAGGCAACGCATAAAGATTGAACACATTCAGATCAATTAGAATAATTTTATATAAACTTAACGACTATACAATACTCATATATATATATATATATAAATACATTCTCACACCTCTACTTCAAACCGCTACTAAAACTGCTAATACCTCACCTACTACAATATTTTTCTATACTATGACTGCTTGTTCACGCTCTTATTCAATTATACACTACGAAACGTTCTACACTTACATTACATCTTTCATGTGCTGCACATATAATTGTTTACCACTTAACACTACTCTAATTCTCCACACACAATACTTTAAATATATAAGAACAAACTACTCATACTTAATTCTCATCTTAATTAACAACATATCTTTTACTCGCAATCACTTACTATATTTATTGCACATATTACAACACTCATTCATACGTTTATAAGCATAATAAATTTAGCCCAAATAAGCTAACCTAAACTACTTAAAAAGGGCCAAAAAACAGCACAAAAATTCACTCGGACATTTCGTCGAACACCTTGTGTGCATACATAAATTTATTAGTTTAACAACCAAATCTTGCAAAGATTCACACACACAATAAATATCAGCATCCACAATCACAATGTGACAACAATCTAACAATTTTAACAACACATTAACAATTTATAAAACAAAAACCGAAACAATCGTGAGTGTTTGTTCTCACCTCTGTTCGCCTCTGTTGAGTGGCGGATTGAGGCCGGCGACACCAACCGAAGACCACACCGACGGCGCGACACCGGCGAAAGCAAGAGGAGGAGGAGGGCGCGGTCGACGGCTGTGGTGGCGGTGGTGGGTTCGAAATCGCCGCTGAACAGAGAGATGAGAAGAGGGGGTTAATTAGCCCTAATGATCTGTAATTGTTTCGAATCGGCTGGGGGGCTAATTAAAAGGACCTATTTCGGCGGTTCCTAACAAAGAACCGCCGAAATAGGCCCTTTTTAATTATTAAATAAATTAAAGAGACCTATGTCGGCGGTTCCTAACAAGAACCGCCGAAATAGATGATTAAATTAAAAAAAAGGAAAAATAGAAACACCTATTTCGGCGGTTTCGTGTAAGGAACCGCCGAAATAGGTCTATTTAATTTTTTTATTATTAAAAAGGGCCTATTTCGGCGGTTCTTTGTTAGGAACCGCCGAAATAGACCCCTTCTTTACATACGGTATATATTTCGGGCCCCTATTTCGGCGGTTTTATCTACAACCGCCGAAATAGGGGCGACGAAATAGACGTTTTTTGTACTAGTGGAGTCCTAGGCAATCCCATGATAAAGTCCATCCCCACACTCTCCCACTTCCACTCAGGAATGGGAAGGGGCTAAAGCAGACCCGCTGGCCTCTGGTGCTCAGCCTTCACCTGCTGACAGGTCTGGCACTTCGAAACGAACTCGGAGATGTCACGCTTCATCCCCGACCACCAGAATGACTCCCTGAGATCTCGGTACATCTTCACCCCTCCTGGGTGCACCGAGTATGGAGCTCTATGAGCCTCCTGAAGGATCTCCCTACGTAGAACTGCATCACCTGGCACACACACCCGACCTTTGAAACGCAGACAACCATCACTGGAAACACTGAAGTCTGAACTCTGCTCTACAGACAACCCCTCTCTGATCTGACACAATGCAGAGTCTGCCTCCTGACCAACCCTGATCTTGTCGACCAATGAAGACTGAACCTGAAGCGCTGCTATCATACTGGCACTGTCCGGTCTGACCACCCAAATGCCCAAACGATGTAGCTCTACAGCTGACCTCTGAACTCCTGTCAAAGCGCACACTACACGCGGAGCTCTTCTCCGACTCAAGGCATCTGCCACAACGTTCGCTCTACCCGGGTGGTAGAGAATCTCTAAATCGTAGTTGTGAAGTAACTCCAACCACCTCCTCTGTCTCAAGTTCAGCTCCTTCTGAGTGAACAAATACTTGAGACTCTTGTGGTCCGTGTAGACCTTACACGACGCCCCATACAGATAATGCCTTCAAATCTTAAGCGCAAATACCACAGCTGCCAACTCCAGATCGTGGGTAGCGTAGTTCTTCTCATAAGGCTTAAGCTGCCGAGAGCCATAAGCCACTACCTTACCCTACTGCATCAAGACACATCCAAGTCCCTTATGGGACGCATCACAGAAGACCTCGAAACCCTCGGTCCCAGACGGCAAGGTCAGAATCGGTGCGGTCGTCAGTCTCTTCTTAATCTCCTAGAAACTCTGCTCGCAAGCCTCACTCCACTCATACTTAGTCTCCTTCCTCAATAGACGGGTCAGCGGGGATACAATCTTAGAAAATCCCTCTACAAAGTTCCTGTAGTACCCAGCGAACCCAAGGAAGCTACGGATCTCAGCAACATTCGTGGGCCTCGCCCACTCCATCACAACTCTAATCTTCTCGGGATCCACCGAGATACCGTCCTTCAAGACTACATGTCCCAAAATACCACACGATCGAGCCAGAAGTCACACTTCTTCAGCTTGGCATACAGCTCACTATCCCTCAACGTCTGCAGAACGATCCGCAGATGCTCCTCATGCTCCTCTACGCTCTTGGAGTACACCAAGATGTCGTCTATAAAAACAACCACGAACTGATCCAGATAGGGTTTGAAAACCCGGTTCATCATATCCATGAATACTGAGGGAGCATTAGTCAACCCAAACGGCATAACCAGGAACTCGTAATGACCATAACGAGTCCTAAAAGCGGACTTAGGCACATCCTCGGCCTTAATCCTCAACTGATGGTAGCCTGAACGAAGATCTATCTTCGAGAACACTGTGGCGCCCGCCAACTGGTCAAACAAATCATCAATACGCGGAAGGGGATAGCTGTTCTTGATGGTCACCTTATTCAGCTCCCTATAGTCGATGCACAATCTGAAGGTCCCATCCTTCTTCTTCACAATTAGCACTGGCGCTCCCCAAGGTGAAACGCTAGGGCGAATAAAGCCCTTATCTAGCAACTCCTGAAGCTGAACCTTCAGCTCCTTCAACTCTGTCGGACTCATACGGTAAGGGGCCCTAGAGATGGGCTGAGTCTCTGGTGCTAAATCAATCGTGAACTCCACCTCCCTCTCTGGTGGAAGTCCAGGCACGTCGTCCTGGAAGACCTCAGGGAACTCTCTGACAATCGGGATACTCTCCAAGCTAGATCCCTCATGCACCTCTGGCAGATAACACAAAAATCCCTGGCAGCCCTTCCTCAAGAGGCTAGCCGCCAGCAACGCCGACACCAACACAGGCGCACCTGGAACTGCATTCCCAGTGAAGACAAAACGGCTCCCGCCTGGTAGATCAAACACCACTCTCCTCGCTGCACAATCTATATGGGCATGGTGCTCTGCTAGCCAGTCCATGCCCAAGATAACATCAAAACAGGCCATCCGCATCGGGATGAGATCAGCACAAAAAGTCTTGTCCCGGACTACTATGGGACAAGCCTTACACACAGAATCAAGAATGCAAGGAGCAATCCCACCCAAAGGACTACTCACACATAAATCTACTTCACTAGGCACAACAGTCAACTCAAGTCTACCCAACAAGTCAGAGCAGATAAAGGAGTGCGTAGCTCCAGAGTCAAACAGGCAAAACACATCCTGAGAATGGATCTGGAGAATACCTGAGATGACGCGATCACCAGCACGATCACGCTCTCCAGCCATAGCATAAACTCGGGCCTGAGTCTGAGGCTTCTTCTGGTCGGACCTCGCCCCTAATTCTGATCCGGTGCCTCTACCAGACTCCTGAGGGCACTGAGCAATTGTAATACCCCAACCCGAAATCCAATAAACTGAACGGCGATCACTCCCAAATAAAATACAACTGCAGCGGAAATAAATACAACAACCGGGCGGTATTACAACGCCGTTGGCCACCCTTGTGACCAACAAGGCTAAGTCCAAATACAATCCTCAAATGTCACGGTCTGGAATACAGATACAACCCGAGATACTAGGAATCAAACTCAAAGGTACAATACTGAAATAAAACAATTAACTAATAGTTGACTCCCAAAGCTTGGTCTACCCCACCTAGACTCAGTGTGGTGATCTCCTCAACTTCAGGTACCTGAAAAATGGGGGTGCCCCCAAAGGGGCTCAGCAAACAATGCTGGTATGGAAAACGTGCAGCTCATCGTCTACCGGGCCACACCAACTACTTTGTCGAACACATGCAGTTCATTTTATAAAGCTGTAAACAAGCATAGTCTGATAATAACAAGTATCCATACAAGGACAATAATGTCACATAGAACAAGACACAGAAGGTCGAGTTAGCTGAACTGAAATTCTTTACTGATAGTCGGTCCACACAATGGGACTGACCGTTATAACTGAATATCTGTAATAGTGGAGGTATAGTGACCTCGTTATAGAGAAAGGTTGGGTATAAAAACCCCAGGAGATAACGTAGTTAAACCCTGAACTGAATGGCGTGGGAAATAAGAACCCACTAGAGGAATAAAGTCTTCCTCGAACTGAAGGGCATTTGAATCCCGGAAGGAATAGAGTCTTCCTCCCAACTGAATGTTCCGTCGCGACGTAGTAGGAGACGACCTGAGACAGGTACAACTCCCGTAGCATGCATGGCCAGATCCAACTGGGCTCCTCATTCTCGAAGTATATATTGGTTAAGTGTCATATAAAGACATTAAACAAAAACACAATGTGTATTGTCAATTATCACGTTTAGGATAATGACGTTTGTTATAAAGTGAAGTTAGTGAGAGACTTGAGTACAAGTCCTCGGTATACTGAAACGCAGGTATTTAATCCACTGGTATAGTAGTGTTTGTATGCGTGGGACATACACGTTGTAGTCAGCAAAAATCACGCACATGAAATAATACAACAGTGCACAAGAGTAAACCAACATTTTACATTAATTATCTTGGTCGTTATTTCAAACAACAGATAGCACACAAGCCGGTGTAATCCGTTAGAAAACAGGTTGCAAGAATCCCATACCGTTCACCGTAGACTGTTACTTGTAAATTCCCGGTCAACGTCTGGTCAAACAAAGTCCTAGAATAGGATTAACTGAGAGGGTTAATTTATGTTACCCTTATATAATGATCCTATTGGATCTTTCAACAAATCTCTTATTTGTTATTTCATTTGAGGTTTATTTCTTTTAATTACCTCATGATTTAATGTATAACTTATTTGTTATTCCTTTTTGATTTATTTATAAATCCTTTAATGTACATATATGTATTCATATTCATGTACTATATTTGTTGTTTATTTTAATTGTCTAAGTGACATAACAACTTATAATTTTCTTAACTATATTTAAATGTCTTACAATGACATAATATTCTTATAATCTCCTTATTCCCTTTTAGTCATAAACAATACTTATTGTTTCTTTTTAACTTCCTTATAACAGCATAAACCATAGTTCTAATTCCATAATTCCTTTAATTAAAATTCTTTCTTCTAATTCCTCAAAATATCCATATAGGACCTATATTTATTTAAATCTAAATTATTACCCTTATATTTCGGTTATTTATAAATCAACCACATTAATTCATAAACTTTATATTTAAATTCTAATCTCATCATATTATAGAGTTTTAACTTCTTATTTAGCTAAATTACATAGTCACACTAATATTTTGGTATATAGCTTTTAAGTACTATAACTTTCAAAAATAACAACTTAGCCCCTTAAATTCTCGGCTTTAATAATTTATTTCTTATAATTACAATCTAACCACAAAATCTTATAACTTTTCACAATGTCATGTAAACTATAGTTTTAATTTTAATTCTCCATAAATGCCGAATATATATTTATAAATTCCTAAATTACCAAACTAACCCCAAAGAATTCGGCTTTGGTCTTGAACTTTCCATTAATTACATTTTCACCCCAAAACTTTCTATTAGTTACTTAATAACTTATAAACTATAGTCTAAATTTAATCCCTTAAAATTTCGAAAGTGAACCTAATAATTCTCTTAATTATGAATTCGCCCACTAATAAATTCTAAACTTTCATAACAACTTTTATAAATTACATAATAGCCCAAAACTTTATAAAAGTTATTTCAAAGCTTGTTTAAATTATCTAAAATTCTTAAACTTAATTCCTAACCTTATATTATATTATAATTACACCAAACAGCCCTTTAGCTCTCGGTTTTTAATATAAGTACACTAAACTTTGTAAAAATTACATTTAACTCACATAACT
This sequence comes from Limonium bicolor, assembly GCA_023374045.1. Classification (NCBI taxonomy): domain Eukaryota; kingdom Viridiplantae; phylum Streptophyta; class Magnoliopsida; order Caryophyllales; family Plumbaginaceae; genus Limonium; species Limonium bicolor. The sequence goes on along the minus strand of CM041778.1, from coordinate 63,508,705 downwards.
TAATTAATTAGTCATTTAGACACTAATAGAATATTCTTAACTCACCAAACTTTATGATATAAATTTATATACCTAAGTAGCTCATTAAAATCCATTTAACACATAAACCATTCGGCCATATTTATTTGGTGACAATATAGTATATAAAAGTGGATTTATATGTCTAGATAATTATAACTAAATTCATAGGAGTTATATAACTCAAGTATAAATTATTGTAATGTCTTATATAAATTCTAAGCTCAAAATAAAGAATTTTTGCCCTTGATAATTCGGCATAAAATGATATATAACATAACTAAAATTTGTGACACAAAAATGTGTCTTAAGGTAAATATTTTCCTTATATGTTATAGGTTATATTTTTGGCATATAAAACCATATAGCTTCGGTATTATTTAACCTAAGAGGTGTACATAATTTTTGTACAATTTCTAGAAGCTTAACAAAGCTTATAATATAAGGATTTACTTAGTAAACTTACTTCTTAACAAAGGTGGTTAAGTGCTTGAACTCTTCTTGAATCTCCAAGCTTTCTCCAAGGTAATATAGATGCTCCACTTCGGTTATATGCAAGTGGTGAAGGAGTTTTAGGAGTTAGATCTTGAATAAAGATCTTAAGTAGATTTGTAAGTATTTTTACAAGAGTTTACCTTAGACTTTTCTCCTTATGAATTCGGCACTCCTAAGGTAGATGAAGAACAAGGTTTCCTTCATGAAAATGAAGAAAGAAAGAACCTTAGAAGAAGTAGAACTTGGTTACACATAAAAATGTGCTTTAAGGATTTTCAAGCATTAAAACTACCTTAAGATAACCTTGAGATGCTCCTTGGTTAAATGTTGGTTTGGACAATCTCCTTGGAGAACTAAGTGAAGCCGAACACACCTTGTTATGCTAGGAAGAGTTTTGCTTCAAGACTTGCCAAGAAATGCTAGGAATTTACCTTAAAGATGAAGATAGAAGTTAAAACTCCATTAATGGACTTAAGAGCTTCAAAGGAAGAAGATGAAGCTAGAAGAGAGAGGAGAGAGCTTACCAAACCGTGCAAGAATTGTGCAAGGAGGGAAATGAAGCTCACTCACGTAAATGAAAGAAGCATTTGGAAATTGATTTTGTTTTGTCAAATTTTTAATGTCAATTGACAATTCTTTTTCCTTAGTTTATTACCTTGATTATTGGCTCAATAAATGCCTCCTTTCCAGCATGAAAACCGGCCATGTGGTGTGACTAAGCAAGAGTTGGAAAGACAATTATTTTGGCTAGAAGACAAGGTAAGAAAAGGTGAGTATATTCCTTTGATTTTTCAATGCTACTTGGCTTGTCTTCTTCTTCATGTGGAGTCACGAAATGGAGGTCTGAATGGGGTTCAAAAACCGGCCATGAAGAGCCAAGGAAGAAGCTTGGAAGGTCACTTAG
>CM041778.1:63286084-63506788 GCA_023374045.1 Limonium bicolor | reverse complement strand
TTATTAAGAAAGCAAAAGAAGAGAATCTAGATCTACTTTTTGCTTTTAAGCATTTTGTTTGTATCTAGCTCACATGGCCTTATTCCTAAGCATTATTTCGACAGCTCTCTGGTCCATTAAGACCTACATACTTTGACATTAAGTAATATAACACATGGGATGATGAGTCATCATGTTTTAAGCCTTTTATAAATTTTTAAAGCAAATTTTATACTAGTTTTTGCCCTTAAAATCGGCCCCTATAGAGAGCCTTGTTGACTAGTCACACCAACTGATTTAGAAGGTCATTTTAACCCTTTTTAAGATTACCAATTCGTGGCATGTCAAAAACTACAAGGTAATTGCGTAAAACGCATTTTCGTGACACCCGAAGGTGTTTTTGTGCTCTAAGGAAATTTTGGGAAACCAATTGTTCTTATGAGTTCCAAGTATTTGTAAACACTTATTATAGTAAATAAACATATACTAAGATGTTACATTGAGTTATATGGGGTTATATCAACCCGTGACATAATTTACGGGCCATCGGGACACTCCCGGGCCAAAAAGGAGCGCTAAGAAATCCTCCTTTGGTTTTTGCTTAATTTTGAGAAACCACTTCGTGGGTTCTCTTTAGAATGATAAATAATGATGTTAGGAACTCTAGGAATTAATTTTATAGGAGTTCGTGCCACCTCGGCACTCCTCCGGACTTTTCGTGCTTTAAGGAGCGGGTGTGAGCACTCCGAGCATTTTGCGTATTTGACTGAATATAGCTTAGGGAATATATTTGTATATTCATATAATAATTGTATGACCATTTAGTTTGAATATTAGAGGGTCATACAAGGTCATGTTTGACCATATGCTTCTAAGGCGTTTTAGCGTTTATGGTGAAACGACTGTTTTTACGTAACGTTTTCATGCATGGGTTTGAATGCGTACGTGAAATGGTTTATATTTGGATTATATTCCAATAAATAATGATTAAATAATATTATTTAGATTTGGGGTATTTCAGCAATCCTGTGCTCCATCGACCCTGAAATACCCCAAACCTTGGTATGTTGTGTAAACGTTTAACTATGGTATTTAAAGGCTAAAAGTGCCTCAGGAACATGAATGAACCATTTAAACCATAGTAAAGTGCAATAAAGCACTAAGACACAGTTTGAGCAAAAACATGCTCTAAGGTTGGAGTGAACTTGGTTAGGACCCAAAGAGTCTACCAAGACTTGATAATGTTTAATTACGACTTTATAAGGCTAATTAAGTCCTTAGGAAACTTTGGTAGACAATGAAACCAAACAAAACACAAATAAATACCTTAAGGTCAATAAGAGCAAAAATGTGCTCTAAGCTTGAGATAAATGTGTATAAGGCCTAATGGTCATACCTATGCCTTAATTATATGTTAATGAACATATTAAATCAATTACTAAAGAAAACCAAGCTTGAAAACAAGTTAAAACACAAAATGTGCTTTAAGAAGTCTTAAAGCACGTTTTTGAAAAATTGTCTTGTAAATGAGTTTTGAATGGCTAAATGTCCATCATTACTCTTTGATTAACATGTGTACTATATAGTATCACATTTGGGTGGCTATATCAATGGGAAATCAAAAATTTCACTTCTATGTGCCTTGTTATTGGTGAATAGTGATTTTTTTATAACTAGTTTGTAACATATAATGTTATAAGTGATTAAGTTGGTCAACAAAGACTATTATACCCTTCTACTAATAAGGGGGCCGGTTTTTGGTAGTAATGAGTCACCAAACATGCTAACTTGTTAAGTAAATAAAGGTGACTCATAGGTTACTATTTGCTTTAAGTTATAAATATCCTTAAAAGCAAAACCAATCTCATTCTCCCTTCCTTCTTCATTTCCCACGGTTGCAAGGCTTCTCCAACCTCCCTTCTTGCTCTCTTTTACGAGCTGCTACAGCAACACCAACATCACCATTGTTTTCCATCTTTGACCACTTGTAAAACCTAGCTCACTTAACCAAATCAAAAACAACACCACCATTCTCTTCCTCTCATCAAGCTCTTCAATTCTATCCTTTCAAAATCCCAAGAGCTCCATTTCGGTGCCAAGAGGAATCACCATGGGAGGAGCTAGAGCTCACCTTTTCACATATTCTTGTTCTCCTTTGCTTCAAGGTAAGGAAACTCAAAGAAAAATGACATTTCCTTCATGTTTTGTCATGTCCGAAAATCACTCTTAATGGAGTCATTATATTGCCTTGTTCTAGCTTCATTCCAAGCTTTCATGGACTAGGAGGAGTCCTCTCTTGATATATATTCAAGCTCTCTTTCCATTCCAAGGTAAAACAATCATGTTAATACCTTAAGATAATATATGTAACTAGGGTTTACAATGAGATAAAGCTTAAAGCTTATATACTCATTTTAATGTTGGTATATTGTTTAGTTGTTGGCAAGGAACCAAATGCCCTACCGGTTCTACAAGGAAACAAGAAAGAAATTTGTGAGGAAAAGAGGTAAACAAGCTATCTTAGTTTGGTTTAATGCCTTAGGAGGAATAAGCTTATAATGCTTGTTAAAATACCTAAGGAGCCAATGGTGAATGAGCTAGTAAAAATGCTCTCAAGGAGTTTATTAAGGGCATATGAATTGTTGGGTGTATTTGCAGGTCAAAGGCATTATTATGTGGGAAATTCAGTGTTTAAGGTTTATGCAATTTAAGGGCCTAAGAGCCATGCATTTAAGGGCCTAAGTGCCAAGCAATTTAAGTTATGCACTATATTGTGATGTAGTGCTTAATGTGTGAAGTTTGTGTATAAAATGTGTTTGATGGATTTTAGGTATTCTTGGATGAATTAAGGTGAAAACCTAAGTGTTTGGATGTGGGTATATGCTAGAGAAGCTATGGCCAAATTTGGGAAATGTGTAAGAAGTTGTTTAAGGTTTAGGTAATGTTGATGTTCAAGGAACAAGTGATGTTTAGGTATGATGTAAAAAGGAGATTTAGTTAGTAGAAAATGATGCTTAAGAGATGATGTTAAGATGAGGAGAAAGTGTTTTGGGATAGTAGTTATGATAGGTGAAATGCCACCTAGGAATCATAAGGAGAAAACATTGTAAGTGCTAGGAATTTTGTGGAGATATAAGTAAAGGTTTAAGGAATTAGGAAAATAATTTTGTGAGTGTTTAAGAATATCTTAAGGGTGTGTTTGAAGTGCCAAATGATGTTAGAACACATTAAGAGGCCTTAGGAGAAGTTTGGTGAAGATTTGACAAAGTTTGGGTAAGTTTAGGAGGCGACCGACCCAGGGGCCGACCCAGTTTGTGGGTCGGTCGAGCCTCTGTAAAATGTTAGGGAAGTGTTCGGTAATGGACCGACCCAGAAGGTTGGGTCGGACATGGGTCGGTCGGTCGAGTTTCAAAGGAAGGAAAATGTTCGCACATGGACCGACCCAGAATGGTGGGTCGGACGGGCATGTTTGTAAGGAAGTAAAAGGGGTCTGTAATGGACCGACCCAGACGTGGGTCGGACGGTGGGGCGGTCGGACCAAAAACATGATTTAAGGTTGTGAAATGATATGAGATGATGGGGATTGGTAGGTAATGATGTTATAAGGATGTTAAGGACATGTTAGGTGAGTTTTAATGACAATAAAGTGGGCTAAAGGTTGTATTAAGATGCGAGAGTAAAACGTGTTAAAAATGTAAAGTTATTTAACCAAGTAAACGGGGAAAGTTATAAGCATTAGACTTTAAAACAAACATGTTACCCCAATGTTAATAAAAGAACATGTGATGTCAACAGTTGTTCGAGAATTGCTCGAGGAACATAAGTGGACGTGGTAAAGTGGACTCCGGTGACAGGTATGGTTTTCTTGCAACCTGTGTCCTAACGGATTACACCGGCTTGTATGCCAATATGTTTTCTTGAGTGTTTGCCACCTTGTAAGATTAAATCATGTAATGAGTTTATAGTAATTCATTTATGTGGCGAATTTGGTATCCGATGCCGTTTAACCCCAAATATGTGTTAAACCTTAGCTAACTAAAACTAGGAACACATGAGTGATCGGTATTCGGAGTTGACGGCCCAAACCTTGGGAACGTGCTAACCACGGCTATGTGTGAGTTAGTCGGATATTGTTGTTGTATGCAAGTGTGTGAACCTCCCTTGTGTGCTTAACTCGGTCATGATACCGTATGGTTGTGGATGTGGTAGGCTCCATAATGGATCTCTAACCACTTAATATTTGATGTATGTATACTAATGGGGGGGTGAGGAGTCCGGTCTGTTCCGGCCACGCGTGTGAGGATGGGGGTTCGTGCCATTATAGGTTCGACCCTCTGTGTATGTTAAGGTTGTCTTCCCATTGGGTTTCCAACTTTCCCCTTTAGCTTAACCAAAGCTATATTACTGACTCACGTCGGGCCACGGGGGCATACTAATGGTTATGTTATTATTGTGCTTGGGATTACTATATCCGACACACCTTGGGTATAAGTTAACCGTTCTATATAACCGGACGGTAACGAGGATGGTAACGAGCTTAACATGGGATTGGTAAAAATCCCTAGGCTCACATGGTATACTAACTATGGTGGAAGGTTCCTTGTGAGAACCGATGTATATGGTGTTATGTAATGTTATGGTGCTATGCAAATTCCCTTGCTATGCTTTGGTATAAATATATTATATTGGATGTTTTAAATGAATGCAATGTGGTCATGTGTACATGGAAGCAAGAAAGGTTTGCTATGTTTTGTTATGTGAGAAAAGAGTTATGATGTATGATATGGAATGTGTGGATCATGGAAATGAATCCCAGTTGTGACAAGAGGCGTTTAAGGATAACCCGATTGATGGGTACACGTCGTTCGTTAAGGAAGTAGCTCCGTTTAGAGGAGAGCCACTCTAGGGTTTAAGGAATCATTGGATGGTTGGTTAAGTGTGGATGTTATGGTTATAGGTTGAGCCCATTGAGGCGAAATGCTATGTGTTGTATGTTTATGGTTTGTATGCATGATTTAAATATAATCAACTGCATGCTAAGACGACAATTAGTCGTGCGTGCCCGTAGCATGCGGGCTGCGGGATCCATACCAGCAAAGGTGCTGAGCCCTTGGGGCCACCCCTTTCTCTTCTTTTCCTATTTCAGGTACAGAAGTGCTGGAAGCCGTTCGAGAGTAGGACGGGTAGTCGTTGTACATGGGTAAACTTTTAAGTGTATGTATACAGTAGGTGTAGTAAGACCGAAATTGTATCGGCAGCAGTTTGTAAATACTCGGTACAGTGGGAATGTATGTATATAATAAATGTTGAATTGGAATGAGGAATGTATTGGGTAGTCGCTCGGGAATCTAGTCCATCAGACCGATATAATTGTGTATGTATTGTATTAGCCTTGTTAGCCACGTGGGTGGTTAACGGCGTGTAACACCATTGGAATAAGTAATGTGATGAGTTGAATTTCCGCTGCAGTTTGTTGTTATGTGGTTGTTGTTGGATGGGGTGTTACAAAAAGTGGTATCAGAGCGAAGTATCGCTCTGATGACTGAATTACCGAGCTTAGGAAATACCGAGTTAGGATTTAAGTACTTTGGGTTAAGGGTCGAGTGATAGCGTGAGAGATACGCTAGATAGGAACTACCAGTGACTACTGGAAACCTACAATATCCATCCCACCCTCCACAAACCCTGTTTTATAACTTGGGGAAGAACGCCAGAGAGATGGAAGTCCACTCTTACTCGGGGGTACCCGATCTGGCTGTTATTAAATACCTTTAAGGTACGAAGAACCTGTCATACGGTTGATCCCGAAAGCTGGGAATCCCGGAGACGGTCTCCATCTGAACAGTGTTAACCACATTTCATAGCGAAGAGTGAAGAATCTTGCGCATAGAAGAATAGAATTTCCAGCAACCTGGGTCGACATGTCGAGCAGTCGAGGATAACCAGCTTGCAACGCACCAACCGTGCAACAGGCAAGAAATGGATTAGTGAAACCCGAGACAAGAGTCTATGGGACCACAGTTGATAAATGAAACACCAACGGTATACCAACCGACAAGGAACTACAATGTAGTGCCCAAACAAGAGACAAGTCTCAGTAACCACGACAAGTGCGTGGAACGGGCTATAAGGAGGATACAATACTAAGACAAAGGGGTCTCCCAGAATGGGAAACACCCTAGTTAATGAATATCATGTGAATACAGTGAGAAGTCACCTATAGGAGTATTTAACAAGGCAGTAACATCAGTGAGGGCCAACAAGGCCACTGATGACAATGGGATAAAAACAATACCACAACCGGTATGTGTTAAACCGATAGACAGTTAGCATGGCGCACTTGCCATAGCAAGTGCTGCTATAATAGGGCTATTCGGAAAACTTATAGCCACTACAAAGTACTGGGAAAAGTACAATAAAGTTAAATGTGAATGTCATAACAGTGGAAGGGCCTGCTAGCCTAACCTCTGTAATTGGAAACACACCAGTCAGCAAGAAGCTAGACTTGGCTAAGGTAAGAAGATGTTGTGAAACCATGGAAATTTTTCTTTCAAACCAACACTTCTTTCCAACCCTCTTTAAACCAAACCAGTGAAACCAAGAGCAACTGACAAGGATACAACAGTGGATAAACCTTCCCTCGATTAAGTTCGGGAAGCAAGGAATGAATATTGTCACAGGACAATATAAGGGAGTTGACGACAGAATACTTCACCTAGGCGTGTGACGGACACTACAAGTGTACCAACTGTGTTGTGGGACGACCGCACTCCGATAGGAGCATGTGGGCCTGACAGACCTGCTTATAGGTTAGTTGGGTAAGTAGTAATGTATCAGTATGATACCCCATATATGTATATGAGTAGAGTCCGGAACACGGGAAGTAGTCGACTCCGTCTACGGTCAGCAGTATAAATCAAACAGGAGCTAGAGAATATAAGGAATGCTTGAAGTCAAAGAACTCAGTTAAGTTAAAAAGGACTAAAGGAACTAGTGAGCCTATTTCAAGGAAGTGCAAAGAGTCAGGAAGTGCAAAACGCACTAACTGTAATATAAAGACATCTTATATGTCTTAAGGATCCCCAGGGATAAACATGATAGCTGAAAAGCAGGGCAAGGCAGATGCCTAATGTGGACACATTAATGTGCAAAGAACGGGATGAAACTCCCAGAATCAGTACCTACACTATCTGGAAATGTTGATCTTTACAGAAGAAGATAATAACAGAATGTACCAAAAAGTGTGAAACATATGTAAGGCATAACGTAACGACACCCAGGAGAAATCCTCGAAGGGTGTGCGCATCAACAATTGTTGAACGAAATACATGACAGAAACACAAGGGTTGAAATTAACACCCAGTTTAGACATAAGTGGTCAGGAGACGGACTGACAAACCTAAGGGGCATCCCATGAAAGGAAACGGAATACAACGACCTTGTCATGGAGCCCACTACACCATCTAAACATGTAATAGGATACAGAGGAGTACATGTGTGTGGACAGCCTACAATGAGCCCAGCTCAAGGCAAATAAGGCTTATAAGCCATAAACGAGATATCGATTGAAGGTAGAACTTTATGTGGTATAAGCGAATAGAGTGGTAAGCGAACCACTGCATTAAGAGAATACCTCTCGATATTGTGAGACCGCAGGAGCGGTAGTAATGTGAATCAAGTTCAAGAGATATGTGGAGGATGGACCACGTTGTTATTACCCCAGGGTGATTTGAATAAAATAACACGAAAGGAAGTACTCGTACCTGTTGTGTACACAGGAAGAGTAATAAGTTTGATAGCAACCACCGTAGGTGTGTGAAGCTAAATGTGTAGCGAAGAACGCTCAAGGAAAAAATAGTGGTATATTCAAAAAAAATTCAGCCAAATAAGTGGCCAGATAAACCTAGCTTAATAGCAGAAGCTAATATGATAGCGGATACAGTATAAGTTGATGCTATATAATGAGTAAGGATACGGTGCGCAATAAGCGACCGTTGTGTGAGTATTGTTAAATGATAAAATGGGAGTGAGCAGAGTCATAAGTTAACCCCAGTGGGGGTACAACAGTAAGTGATAGCAAACGAACCGAGCAGTAAGCCGGTGACAAGTATCATGTGGTGAAAATTTCGGGAAAACACAGTGTAAATTCCTATCGCAATCGCATGAGAGATTTACTGTCAAGAGTTTACGCCTCTGCACTCTGTATGACTGAGTGTTTTGGTATTGCTCTTGCGCAGTAATGATCAAGTGAGATAGCTAGGAATCAGAAGCATGGTAATTGTGGAGGAATAATATTATAATGGCCGATGCATAGGTAATGCAAGGCCGCAGGAACGAAACAGTACTTCTATAAAACCAAATGTGGAGACATGATTAACAGTAAGTGACTACAGTAGCACTAAATACCAAAGGTCGGTATGAGATATACCCCAGGTGGGGGAAATAACTGAGAGAGCACTACACACTAGGTAGTAGCTTAATCTCAACCGACAGTAAGTCGGTAGAAGCAAGTCAATCATTGCGAATTACATAGTAGTTTATGCTGTAAGCTACTGGAGAAATGGATGGAAAATTGTGAAACCCACCGAATTCGCTCAGGGTAAGAGATACCGTGCGTCGGTTGAGAAACCATTGTTCCCAAGATAAGGGTAATACATTGGAGATGTGCAATACATTAACAGTAACGAATGGGGCAAACCAGCTCTATAATTATCAGGGTTGCGCAACAGAGGCCAGTAAGCCCATGCGTCAGGTACCGGATATATATTGTGAATATGAATGGATGGCTAGTTATCAATGTCTAAAAGCCTCACAGGCCAGGACCGAAACCGGTTATGAGTTACAACTCCAATGCGAATTCTCGGTTTAGGGACTAAACCGCTAATAAGGTTAAGATCCTCTAATCAGAATCCATTGTGTAATAGACCGCGTGGAAGTTAAAACACTTCACGACGGCAGAACGTTTTAAGCTAATGCTCAGTGATGATTACGTGGGCGTAATCCCTTTTTAGGGGGGTAGAGCGCAAAACCACTTAGTGTGTTTTACCGTACAAGTGTACGCGAACTAGGTGTGCATAGCACAAATAATTGTTATGATGGTTGGCGCGTGTGTTATATAAACATACGCATTTAGTTGTGGTTAAATTGTGGTAATTGCGCACAGAAGATGCGAATACCATTGTGGGAAGTGTGTTAGTACAAGTGGAAGGGAGTAAAGAAACTCCCGGGGAACTAAAACCCCGACGGTGCATAAGTACAAACCATGTATTGTATTTTGATAAAATATATGTATATATATACAATGTTGTGATTTATGAGGGGTAAAGACCGACATAGAACCTAGTAAGAATTAAATTTCCTAGGTAACTTGAATTAAGCTGGATTTGGATGATGATTGATAGACGGAGTTCTATCCCTTGGAGATGTCATGATTATGACTAGAAGGATTCAAAGATAGAAAATGGAATATGTTTGAATTAATTGTTGGTTGAAAATGAAGTGGGAGGTGAAACTTGATTACCATGGGATCAAGGGAAGCCGAACACAAATTGGAGTGGAAAGATAGTTCAACACTGGTGCTGATCACATCAGGGTTGGATGATCCTTGAAGCTCCCTATAAGTAATTACAAATAACCATGTTAAGAAAGATACAAAGAGCATAAATTGGACTTGGAGTTGTGTGGTGTTTTCAAAAGGATTTTCAATTGGTGTTTTCAAACAATCGATTAATATTTTGAGTAAAAGATCTTCTCATACTTAACCTCGTAAAGAATATTTTTGTAGTACTTGCTCACGAGCTGAGGACGTATGAGCCTTTGTCTTCGGACCGGTGACATGAGAAGTACATATGTTAAAAATTAAGTGAATGTTTTGATCTCCCAAAGGAACGGGGACCAGAAAGTGTCCATCGCGACCGGGTTCTGCGGGATCACAATGTATATGTACTCAAAGTGGGATTCGAACCCATGGAGAGATGGAAAAGGTATTTCTGTTTGATATACATGCTATGACATGTTGTTTGGTATGGGTGATAAGGGTTATTTGACTTTGATCTCCTAAAGTGTGTGCTATCAAGACCTATGAGTCTAAATGTGTTGTGCTATCAAGACCTATGAGTCTAAACGTGGTTATGTCACCCAGACCTAAGAGTCTGAGGGATATTGTATGGGTGCAAGTGTGATGAAGGTACCCGGACCATTGAGTCCGAGGTTACCATGTGAATATGATATTTTATGTATAAGGTGGATATGTTGCCGGACCATTAAGTCCGAGGTTGGATGTGAAAGATGGTTGGTAATGGAAGTTTTGTGGCTATAAGTAATTCCCGTATTCTAGTCAAATGATGCAGGGAAAGGTGAACTTCGAGGACGAAGTTCTTTTAAGGGGGGTAGATTGAAATACCCCAAACCTTGGTATGTTGTGTAAACGTTTAACTATGGTATTTAAAGGCTAAAAGTGCCTCAGGAACATGAATGAACCATTTAAACCATAGTAAAGTGCAATAAAGCACTAAGACACAGTTTGAGCAAAAACATGCTCTAAGGTTGGAGTGAACTTGGTTAGGACCCAAAGAGTCTACCAAGACTTGATAATGTTTAATTACGACTTTATAAGGCTAATTAAGTCCTTAGGAAACTTTGGTAGACAATGAAACCAAACAAAACACAAATAAATACCTTAAGGTCAATAAGAGCAAAAATGTGCTCTAAGCTTGAGATAAATGTGTATAAGGCCTAATGGTCATACCTATGCCTTAATTATATGTTAATGAACATATTAAATCAATTACTAAAGAAAACCAAGCTTGAAAACAAGTTAAAACACAAAATGTGCTTTAAGAAGTCTTAAAGCACGTTTTTGAAAAATTGTCTTGTAAATGAGTTTTGAATGGCTAAATGTCCATCATTACTCTTTGATTAACATGTGTACTATATAGTATCACATTTGGGTGGCTATATCAATGGGAAATCAAAAATTTCACTTCTATGTGCCTTGTTATTGGTGAATAGTGATTTTTTTATAACTAGTTTGTAACATATAATGTTATAAGTGATTAAGTTGGTCAACAAAGACTATTATACCCTTCTACTAATAAGGGGGCCGGTTTTTGGTAGTAATGAGTCACCAAACATGCTAACTTGTTAAGTAAATAAAGGTGACTCATAGGTTACTATTTGCTTTAAGTTATAAATATCCTTAAAAGCAAAACCAATCTCATTCTCCCTTCCTTCTTCATTTCCCACGGTTGCAAGGCTTCTCCAACCTCCCTTCTTGCTCTCTTTTACGAGCTGCTACAGCAACACCAACATCACCATTGTTTTCCATCTTTGACCACTTGTAAAACCTAGCTCACTTAACCAAATCAAAAACAAACACCACCATTCTCTTCCTCTCATCAAGCTCTTCAATTCTATCCTTTCAAAATCCCAAGAGCTCCATTTCGGTGCCAAGAGGAATCACCATGGGAGGAGCTAGAGCTCACCTTTTCACATATTCTTGTTCTCCTTTGCTTCAAGGTAAGGAAACTCAAAGAAAAATGACATTTCCTTCATGTTTTGTCATGTCCGAAAATCACTCTTAATGGAGTCATTATATTGCCTTGTTCTAGCTTCATTCCAAGCTTTCATGGACTAGGAGGAGTCCTCTCTTGATATATATTCAAGCTCTCTTTCCATTCCAAGGTAAAACAATCATGTTAATACCTTAAGATAATATATGTAACTAGGGTTTACAATGAGATAAAGCTTAAAGCTTATATACTCATTTTAATGTTGGTATATTGTTTAGTTGTTGGCAAGGAACCAAATGCCCTACCGGTTCTACAAGGAAACAAGAAAGAAATTTGTGAGGAAAAGAGGTAAACAAGCTATCTTAGTTTGGTTTAATGCCTTAGGAGGAATAAGCTTATAATGCTTGTTAAAATACCTAAGGAGCCAATGGTGAATGAGCTAGTAAAAATGCTCTCAAGGAGTTTATTAAGGGCATATGAATTGTTGGGTGTATTTGCAGGTCAAAGGCATTATTATGTGGGAAATTCAGTGTTTAAGGTTTATGCAATTTAAGGGCCTAAGAGCCATGCATTTAAGGGCCTAAGTGCCAAGCAATTTAAGTTATGCACTATATTGTGATGTAGTGCTTAATGTGTGAAGTTTGTGTATAAAATGTGTTTGATGGATTTTAGGTATTCTTGGATGAATTAAGGTGAAAACCTAAGTGTTTGGATGTGGGTATATGCTAGAGAAGCTATGGCCAAATTTGGGAAATGTGTAAGAAGTTGTTTAAGGTTTAGGTAATGTTGATGTTCAAGGAACAAGTGATGTTTAGGTATGATGTAAAAAGGAGATTTAGTTAGTGAAAATGATGCTTAAGAGATGATGTTAAGATGAGGAGAAAGTGTTTTGGGATAGTAGTTATGATAGGTGAAATGCCACCTAGGAATCATAAGGAGAAAACATTGTAAGTGCTAGGAATTTGTGGAGATATAAGTAAAGGTTTAAGGAATTAGGAAATAATTTTGTGAGTGTTTAAGAATATCTTAAGGGTGTGTTTGAAGTGCCAAATGATGTTAGAACACATTAAGAGGCCTTAGGAGAAGTTTGGTGAAGATTTGACAAAGTTTGGGTAAGTTTAGGAGGCGACCGACCCAGGGGCCGACCCAGTTTGTGGGTCGGTCGAGCCTCTGTAAAATGTTAGGGAAGTGTTCGGTAATGGACCGACCCAGAAGGTTGGGTCGGACATGGGTCGGTCGGTCGAGTTTCAAAGGAAGGAAAATGTTCGCACATGGACCGACCCAGAATGGTGGGTCGGACGTGGGTCGGACGGGCATGTTTGTAAGGAAGTAAAAGGGGTCTGTAATGGACCGACCCAGACGTGGGTCGGACGGTGGGGCGGTCGGACCAAAAACATGATTTAAGGTTGTGAAATGATATGAGATGATGGGGATTGGTAGGTAATGATGTTATAAGGATGTTAAGGACATGTTAGGTGAGTTTTAATGACAATAAAGTGGGCTAAAGGTTGTATTAAGATGCGAGAGTAAAACGTGTTAAAAATGTAAAGTTATTTAACCAAGTAAACGGGGAAAGTTATAAGCATTAGACTTTAAAACAAACATGTTACCCCAATGTTAATAAAAGAACATGTGATGTCAACAGTTGTTCGAGAATTGCTCGAGGAACATAAGTGGACGTGGTAAAGTGGACTCCGGTGACAGGTATGGTTTTCTTGCAACCTGTGTCCTAACGGATTACACCGGCTTGTATGCCAATATGTTTTCTTGAGTGTTTGCCACCTTGTAAGATTAAATCATGTAATGAGTTTATAGTAATTCATTTATGTGGCGAATTTGGTATCCGATGCCGTTTAACCCCAAATATGTGTTAAACCTTAGCTAACTAAAACTAGGAACACATGAGTGATCGGTATTCGGAGTTGACGGCCCAAACCTTGGGAACGTGCTAACCACGGCTATGTGTGAGTTAGTCGGATATTGTTGTTGTATGCAAGTGTGTGAACCTCCCTTGTGTGCTTAACTCGGTCATGATACCGTATGGTTGTGGATGTGGTAGGCTCCATAATGGATCTCTAACCACTTAATATTTGATGTATGTATACTAATGGGGGGGTGAGGAGTCCGGTCTGTTCCGGCCACGCGTGTGAGGATGGGGGTTCGTGCCATTATAGGTTCGACCCTCTGTGTATGTTAAGGTTGTCTTCCCATTGGGTTTCCAACTTTCCCCTTTAGCTTAACCAAAGCTATATTACTGACTCACGTCGGGCCACGGGGGCATACTAATGGTTATGTTATTATGGTGTGCTTGGGATTACTATATCCGACACACCTTGGGTATAAGTTAACCGTTCTATATAACCGGACGGTAACGAGGATGGTAACGAGCTTAACATGGGATTGGTAAAAATCCCTAGGCTCACATGGTATACTAACTATGGTGGAAGGTTCCTTGTGAGAACCGATGTATATGGTGTTATGTAATGTTATGGTGCTATGCAAATTCCCTTGCTATGCTTTGGTATAAATATATTATATTGGATGTTTTAAATGAATGCAATGTGGTCATGTGTACATGGAAGCAAGAAAGGTTTGCTATGTTTTGTTATGTGAGAAAAGAGTTATGATGTATGATATGGAATGTGTGGATCATGGAAATGAATCCCAGTTGTGACAAGAGGCGTTTAAGGATAACCCGATTGATGGGTACACGTCGTTCGTTAAGGAAGTAGCTCCGTTTAGAGGAGAGCCACTCTAGGGTTTAAGGAATCATTGGATGGTTGGTTAAGTGTGGATGTTATGGTTATAGGTTGAGCCCATTGAGGCGAAATGCTATGTGTTGTATGTTTATGGTTTGTATGCATGATTTAAATATAATCAACTGCATGCTAAGACGACAATTAGTCGTGCGTGGCCCGGTAGCATGCGGGCTGCGGGATTACCATACCAGCAAAGGTGCTGAGCCCCTTGGGGCCACCCCTTTCTCTTCTTTTCCTATTTCAGGTACAGAAGTGCTGGAAGCCGTTCGAGAGTAGGACGGGTAGTCGTTGTACATGGGTAAACTTTTAAGTGTATGTATACAGTAGGTGTAGTAAGACCGAAATTGTATCGGCAGCAGTTTGTAAATACTCGGTACAGTGGGAATGTATGTATATAATAAATGTTGAATTGGAATGAGGAATGTATTGGGTAGTCGCTCGGGAATCTAGTCCATCAGACCGATATAATTGTGTATGTATTGTATTAGCCTTGTTAGCCACGTGGGTGGTTAACGGCGTGTAACACCATTGGAATAAGTAATGTGATGAGTTGAATTTCCGCTGCAGTTTGTTGTTATGTGGTTGTTGTTGGATGGGGTGTTACAGACCCGCACTTAAAACAGGCACCAATCTTCTTGTAGCACTCCCTACCAGGATGGGAGTGACCACAAGACCCACACTTCGCCCCAGCTGATGAAGATGAAGAAGCTCCCCGGCGATCTCCATAGGACTGCTTCTTCTTCTGAGGAGCAGCCTCCTTCTTCTGAGACTCTTCAGCATGTCTCTTCCCTTTGTGGTCCTTGCCAGCCTGCCTACCCTTGATGTCGGTCTCTACCAGCAAGGCGACATCTGCTACATCTCTGAAGGTCCGGTGACGGAGAGGTGTCACAGCGGACCTGATGTCAGGTCTCAGCCCGCTCTCGAACTTACGGGCCTTCTTGTGCTCGTCCGGCTCCAGAGCATACTTCGAGAGAGTCACGAACTTCCTCACGTACTCCTCGACTGACATATCTCTCCCTTGACGCAGCCGATTGTACTCATTCGCCACCACTCCTTCGCCTCCCCCTTGAAGAGGAACATGGCGAAGTCCACCTTCTTGTCATCCTCTGAACCCATCACTCTGAGCAGGTCCTCCACTTCATTAATCCAGTGACTCGCCTCCTGGGGTCACCACAACCATCGAAGGAAGGTGGTTTCAGCTTCATAAACTCCTGGAGCGCCCTGACTCGGCCTCCCACAACATTCGCCCCAGCTGGGCCTGCACCACTAGCTCCTCTACCAGCTCCCCCAGCAGCTGCAGCCACTGTCTGCATGAGCTGCGCCACAAACTGCTGCACTGCCTCCGCAACAGCTCCCTGAGGGGTCACTGGTGTCCTACGAGGAGGCATTCTGAAACAAACAAATCCAAAATTCGTCAGAACTGACTCAGACTTCAAGAAGCTGCCACAATTGACTCCCACACAAGCAAACACACCCACAGACACCAAAGAAAGCCAAACCTAGCTCTGATACCACTAAATGTAACACCCTCAAACACCGGCCTAAGAGTTAGGGGCATTACACGCCGCGTATTACTACCTAATAATGTAAGGCTCGAAAACTGACAATCGCATTAAGGCCCAAAACAACGCTTTCATATACAATAGAAACCAGAGTATTCTAATACAACAGAAGTTAGCACAACTTCCAGTTACACGTTCAAATCAGAAACAGAGGTCAAAACAGAGTAAGTCCCGAAGGCTACACTATCATAAACAAATAGTCTGCACGATAAAAAAGCTAAACACTATGGCTCCAGAAACTTAAGATGATCCTCGCTGATCAATCTGCAAAAATAGTAAGAGTAGGGGAATGAGCACACAACTATGCCCAGTAAGCAGCGACCGTCATCAGCAAGGTCGCTTAAAACAATTGAAAACAGAAGGGAAGCAGAGGTTAGCACAGAACCACAGTTCTCAAAAATAGTCAGAGCAATGCTGAAACAAATACAGAATGAAACACCAGAGTTCCTAGTTCAGAAATAACCAGAGTTCACAAACAGATAGGGGGCACAGTACAATGCACACACTCAGAAGGGTCGAAGACCCATAGATCATATCAGATCTCTCGGCAACGCAGAAATGACTCGAAAGAGCCAAAAGGTTCGTCAACCCTACAGAACAGAAAGGGTATGACCCACACTCAGAATGACGTCTACATGGTATACCACGGAATAGCTCGACCCAGCCATTCACGGCTCAGAACCAAAGTAAAGTGCCCCAAAACAGAAGGTTTGCAAAAGTAGAAGCAAACTTGGATTAAGACATGTCAAACACTTATAATACAGTATCAGAGACTTAGAGGAGTCCAACGCCACAAACGGCACTCAAATCGGAGTTCAGACGGAGAAGTTCTGCAGGAAATAGTGCGGTGTCCGAACTTGTGTCCGGACGTAGAAGTTCGGACGCAAGTCGAGACTTAGAAACCAGAAATGTCAAGTGTCCGAACTTGTGTCCGGACATCAATGTTCGGACACAAGTCGATTTGAAATCAGACAGAGGAATTTCAGAATGTCCGAACATTGAAGCTCGGACCGATGTTCGGACGGGTTTTACCGGAAAAGTTACGTGGAAGGTCCGACCTTGTGTCCGGACGTCGAAGTTCGGACACAGGTCGAACTAAAATCAGAGGAGAAAACCAAGGGAGTGTCCGAACATCAATGCTCGGACCGATGTTCAGACATACCCCGAACTTTGAAAATCAGAAGTGCAAAACGCTATGTCCGAACTTCAAAACTCGGACAGAAGTTCGGACAGGGCGAAATCAGCAGTTCCCAGAAAGACGAACAGAGCAGAAAAAGTTGCATAAAACACCATGCAATTTGCCAGAACAATACACACACCAAATCAGATCAAAACACAGGATACCATAGGGGTTTAGCCAGTGGAAAACGCCAAACGAAGTCAGAAACACACCACAATTCGGATTATAAGCCGTTGAAACTCCCTATGGCTGAACTTCCAAACCGAATCAAGCAACCACCTACCTCGCTTAATCTGCGTAGACACCGACAATCTGTAGCAGTAGACGAAGCCCAAACAATTCCACCTACCAGACACGGATTCACCACCACTGAACCACACAATTGACATTCTAAAATCAGGTAACGACAAGGGAAACCTAAGTCAATGAACTCTCAAAATCTGCAACACAAACCTGAATTGAGAGTGCGGAAAATCCAACACTTCACAGAGCAACAACCTCAACAATCCGAATTCCCAACGCAGAATCGTCGCCGCTGAATCAACACATTCGGAGCCCAAAAATCAGAGACTGGGAGAGGAGAAAACCGATAACGGAATCCAGAATTATCGCAACACAACCCTGATTGAAGAAGAGAAACACAGCAGCAACGAGGCCTTCAATCTGATCACCACAGCAGTAACACAAATCTCACAGAGGAGGAATTTAGAGAGAGAGGGAGGAAGGAAGAAACTGTCGCTCGGCACCACGAAGAGAGACGCTCCTCACGATGAACTGACGTGATGATAAAACAATTAGAAGAGAATCAAATTAAATAAGGTTCCCTCCCTTATCAATTACAGTAAAACAATTACCTTAATTGTTTTAAGCAAAGACATCCTTGCCCTTGACATTTAAAAGAACGCCGCTGACGTCCCAGCTGATCCACACAACAAAGAACTCCTTCAGAAGAATAACATAAACCGGATATATAATAAGATTATAAAATCCGGGTTATAACAGGAGCCATCTCGGGGCTACACCGGAGCCATCTCAGGGCCATACCAGAGCCATCTCGGGGCTACACCGGAGCCATCCAATCACATCAGAGCCATCTGATCATACCAAAGTCATCCGGTCATATCAAAGCCATCAGGTTCCAAAGCCACTCATTAAAAAACAAAAACAAAACATCCATTCAAAAGACCGATCACAAAATCACAGAACCAAAAACAAACTCAAGAGCCACACCGGAGCCATCTCAGACTCCGGAGCCAAGAGTCCTACTAAATCTCGAGACTACAGTACACATCGGGCAAGACTATCAAAGCAAAACCAAAACACAAGTCCCACACTGACAACGTCAAGGACCACATCAACAAGAAAAGAACACTCGATTATCACATCCCTCAGGAGAACAATCAAAAAGCATCAAATCCCGGACCAATCCACAGCCAGAATCATCCTCAAATCAACCACTCAAAGCAGCGAGTTCCGTACAACTCCGTTAAAGTATTATAGGCACTCCTAAGTCCTCGTACCTTCAGTCGCATTCTAGGCCCGTCATAAGTCCTAGGACCGGATATCAAGAGGTCCAGTTGAGGCAATCCTAAGCCCTCGTGCACAAACAGGAAGTTTGATTCGATTAATGCATTTGCTAACCAAGCCATACCTTATTTCATTTGCACATGGGAATCCTTTCAAGGGTACCACAAAATCACTCACGTCTTTCTATCAATTGTTCCACTCAGGTTTAAAATATAATTTTCATTCCATTCAGGTGGCCTTTCACTTGTAAAACTCTTTTACTATTCGATTCACTTTGTTCATTTCAAACCCGCTAGGCAGCTATTGCGCTACTAGTGCGGTCAGCTTTTCGTTTTACACCCGCTAGACAGCTATTGCGCTACTAGTGCGGTCGACTTTTTGTTTTACACCCGCTAGACACCTATTGCGCTACTAGTGCGGTCAAATTTTCGTTTTACACTCGCTAGACAGCTATTGCGCTACTAGTGCGGTTGACTTTTCGTTTTACACCCGCTAGACAGCTATTGCGCTACTAGTGCGGTCGACTTTTCATTTTACACCCGCTAAACAGCTATTGCGCTACTAGTGCGGTCAACTTTTTGTTTTACACCCGCTAGACAGCTATTGCGCTACTAGTGCGGTCGACTTTTCGTTTTACACCCGCTAGACAGCTATTGAGCTACTAGTGCGGTCGACTTTTCGTTTTACACCCGCTAGATAGCTATTGCGCTACTAGTGTGGTCGACTTTTCGTTTTACACCCGCTAGACAGCTATTGCGCTACTAGTGTGGTCAACTTTTCGTTTAACACCTGCTAGACAGCTATTGCGCTACTAGTGCGTAGAGCTGTCAAAATTTGACCCAACCCGAAAACCCGTCCATTTTATCTGAACCCGAAACCCGATCGAAACCTGAAAATATTGAAATATAATAAACCCGAAACCCGATTGGGTAAAACCCGAAATGACCCGAACCCGAAATGACCCGAAAAATATATAACCCGAAACTGACCCGAACCCGAAATGACCCGAAAAAATAGTAATTAAAAATTAACCAAACTCGAATAACATGAAATAATAGTTATCGTAAATTGTCCCAAACCTGAATGACCCATTGTCTTGAAAGTTTTGTAATCTATATGTTGTATATTCTTATAGAAATTAGGTATTTATTTATATTATTATTTTTTCACAAAGTATTAACAATGACCCGAAATAACCGAAACCCGATTCTATCTAACACTATTACAACCCGAACCCGAAATGACCCGAACCCGAATGACCTGAACCCGAAATGACCCGAAAGTTTAATGACATGAACGGATATTGACCCGAAAAGATATGACCCAAAACCCGAACGGATAACCCGTTTGACAGGCCTACTAGTGCGGTCGACTTTTCGTTTTACACCCGCTAGACAGCTATTGCGCTACTAGTGCGGTCGACTTTTCGTTTTACACCCGCTAGACAACTATTGCGCTACTAGTACGGTCGACTTTTCATTTTACACCTGCTAGACAACTGTTGCGCTACTAGTATGGTACTTTCAATCGCATTCTAGGCCCGTCATAAGCCCTAGGACTGGATATCAAGAGGTCCAGTGGAGGCACTCCTAAGCCCTTGTGCACCATAAATCAAATCGGGTTGTCAGTATTATAGGCTCGTCATAAGTCCTATAGCTAGATATCAAGAGGTCTAGTTGAGGCACTCCTAAGTCCTCATTGTAACACCCCATCCAACATCAACACACTTACAATGAACTGCAGCGGAAAAACAAACCTCATCACATTACTTAACTCGTTGGTGTTACACGCCGTTAGCCACCCCGTGGCTAACAAGGCTAATCCATATACATTGTACCGGTCTGATGGGCTAAATTCCCGAGCAACTACACATTATTATCCCTTTCCATTAACAACAACAACAACATACACCTTTCAACTATACCGAGTATTTATAAACTGATGCCGACAACAATTTCGGTCTTACTACACCTACTGTATACATACACTTAAATGAATACCATGTACAATGACTACCCCGTCCTACTCTCGAACGGCTTCCAGCTCTCTGTACCTGAAATAGGAAGAAGAGAAAGGGTGGCCCCCAAGGGGCTCAGCACCTTTGCTGGTATGGTAATCCCGCAGCCCACATGCTACCGGGCCACGCACAACTAATTGTCGTCTTAGCAAGCGGTTGATTATATTTAAATCATGCATGTAACAGTAAACACACAACACATAACATTTCGCCTCAATGGGCTCAACAACGGATAATATATCCTTATTTGATAAGTCACTCATGGTATTCATTATTCCTAGAGTGTTTTCTCCTCTAATGGAGCTACTTCCTTAATAGACGACAACTACCCATTCATCGGGTTATCCTTAAACGCCTCTTATCACAACTGGGATTCATATCCATGATCCACACACCTCCAATCTTACAACATATATCATTCCTCACATGACAAAACTTAACGACACTTTCACGTATCGACGTGCACATGATAACATCGCAATAGGAATTGCTTACAATAACATCACATAACATAATGGGAACGGTCCTCTTAGGAACCGACCCAAACGTAGTTAAATCACTGGTGACCCTAGAGAATGGTGTCACCCTCATGGTAAGCTCGTTATACAATAACAACACTCATTACCGTCCTAATAGTCGGACAAGTAACTTAAGTTAAGATGGTTCGGGTTTGGAGGCCCGAACACACCACACAAACACATGTTCCCCCTAAACCGATCATAAGTCAGAATAGCTAAGCTTTGGAATGAGCTAATGGGAGATCATAACCCGTGAGGGAAACAACCATAACAAAGAGAAGGGTAAGGCTAAGAAGGATACCCTCTCCCAAACAACGCGCGACCGGCTAACCGGATTCCTCACTACTGTTAGTACATACTTACTTTAGATATTAGTTAGAACCCCACTATGGAGTCTATCACATCTACACATCATACAACATTACAACTGTGTTAGACACACAAGGGAGATCCCTACATTCACATGCACATATCACACAATTAACGCACGCATAGCCGTGGTTAGTACGTCCATGGTTCGGGTCGTTTACTCCGAATACCGAACTCTCATGTGATCCTAGACTCAGTTAACTAAGGTTAACACTTCCGAGGTTAAATGGTATCGGAGTTGCACACCCACATAAATGAATTACTGTAAACTCATTACATGTTTACTCTTACAACGTGGCAAACATACAAAAACACATTGGCATACAAGCCGGTGTAATCCGATAGGACACAGGTTGCAAGAAAACCATACCTGTCACCGGAGTCCACTTTATCACGTCCACTTATGTTCCTCGAGCAATTCTCGAACAACTGATAACATTACATATAATTTTATTAACTTCGGGGTAACATGATTGTTTAATGTCTAATGCTTATAACTTTCCCCGTTAACTTAGTTACATAACTTCACTTTTTAACTTGTTTTACTTTCACATTTTATTACAACTTTTCACCCACTTAATTGTCATTAAAACTCACCTAACAAGTCCTTACAACCTCATAACATCATTAACCATCAATCCCCATCATTACACATCATTTCCATACCTTAAACAATGTTTTTGGTCCATACAGCGCCTTGTCCGAACTTGTGTCCGGACTTCCCAAGTTCGGACACCGTTCGAACTCTATGGGTGCAAACTGGTGAATGTCCGAACTTGCGTCCGGACTTCCCAAGTTCGGACGCTGTTCGAGGCCAAACCAGAGAAATAAATAGGTGTGTCCGAACTTCCCATGTTTGGATGGTAGTTCGGACGCTGTTCGAAGATCAGAATATTCACGCGCACACAGGCACGTCCGAACGTCCACATTCGGACGGTAGTTCGGACAGCCAAGAACTTCACTTTCCAAGTTTTGTTTCATCTATTCTCTTCATCCATTGACTACCCAAGCTTCATACATGAACTTAGGCATATTCTAATACTAGAATCACTTTGATTCACCTTAAAACATTGTCCAACTTGTTACTCGATCTTCTTATCAAATCTCTTAACACTTGTCACATTTCCTTTTGGTTTTCCAAGTGGTGTTTCACCTTAAATGATCACTACACTAAAATGCTTCCTCACCTTCATAACATCATCTCCCAAGCATCTCCTCTTACTAAGTAAATCCTCTTTTCACAACTTCTTGAATTCCTTTCTCAAAACCTTACCTAACATCATTCCCTCCTTATTCATCAACATTACCTAAACTTTAAACAAACTTCTCCAAGACTTTATTACATCCTAAACACTCATTGAATTCCTAGAACTCCCAAGACAATACCAAAGTCCTTGTAGCACTTTAGAACACCTTAAAAACATGTTTTTCTTCCTTAGTAAAACATTTATCCTTTCCTAACATATCCTAGTTCACCAAAGTTCATTTAAGCACTTACAACTCCTTATACATTATACAAATTTGCCATGGGTTCTCTTAGCACACCATCTTCCAAACTCATAGTTTTCACCATTAGACATTCAGAACACCTAAATCCATCAAGAACACCATCACTCACAAGACTTCACCAAATTTACACTACATCACAATATAGTGCACAATTTAAATTGCTTGGCACTTAGGCCCTTAAACAACATGGCTCTTAGGCCCTTAAATTGCATAAACCTTAAACATGAATTTCCACAATATATAAGCCTTTGACCTGCAATTACATACACCAAGACATATGTCCTTAATAAACTCCTTGAGAGCATTTCACTAGGTCATTCACCTTTGGCTCCTTAGATCATTTTAACAAGCATTATAAGCTCATTTCTCCTAAGGCATTAAACCACATTAGGTTAGTATATTTACCTCTTTTCCACTCAAACTTCTTTCTTGTTCCCTTATAAAACCGGTAAGGTATTTGATTCCTTGTCAACTACTAAACAATATACAAGCAATGAAATGAGTATACAAGCTTTATGCTTCATCTCATTGTAAACCCTAGGTTTACATATATTATCTTAAGGTATTAAGATGATTGTTTTACCTTGATCTTTGAAGAGAGTTTGAATATCTATGAAGAGAGGACTCCACCAAGTCCTTGAAAGATTCAAATGGAGCTAGAACAAAGCAACACAATGAGCACCATTAATGGTGATTTTCGGACATCACACCAACATGAAGGAAATGTCATTTTTCTTTGAATTTCCTTACCTTGGAGCAAAGGAGAACAATAATATGTGAAAAGGTGAGCTCAAGCTCCTCCCATGGAGATTCCTCTTGGCACCGAAATGGAGCTCTTGGAATTTTGAAAGGATAGAATTGAAGAGCTTGATGAGAGGAAGAGATTGGTGGTGTTTGTTTTTGATTTGGATAAGTGAGCTAGATTTTACAAGAGATCAAAGATGGAGTTAATGGTGGTGTTGGTGTATTACTGTGAGAGAACAAGAAGAAGAGAGGTTGAAGAAGAGTGGAACCGTGTGAAATGAAGAAGGAAATGAGAGAAATGAGATTGGTTTTGCTTTTTGAAGATATTTATAACTTAAAGCAAATAGTAACATATGAGTCATCTTTATTTACTTAACAAGTTAACATGTTTGGTGACTCATTACTACAAAAACCGGCCCCCTTTATATCACTAAGGGTATTATAGTCTTTATTGGTCAATTTAATTACTTATGATAACATATGTTACAAACTAGCTTATAAAAATCACTATTCACAAAAACAAGGCACATAGAAGTGAAATTTTTGATTTCCCATTGATATAGAATTCCAAATGTGATACTATATAGTACACATGTTAATTAAAGAGTAATGATGGACATTTAGCCATTCAAAACTCATTTACAAGACAATTTTTTCAAAAACGTGCTTTAAGACTCCTTAAAGCACATTTTGTGTTTTAACTTGTTTTCAAGCTTGGTTTTCTTTAGTAATTGATTTAATATGTTCATTAACATATAAATAAGGTATAGGTATGACCATTAGGCCTTATACAAATTTATCCCAAGCTTAGAGCACTTTTTAGCCCATATTGACCTTAAGGTATTTATTTATGTTTTGTTTGGTTCCAATGTCTACCAAGGTTTCCTAAGGACTTAATTAGCCCAATTAAATCATAATTGAATATTATTAAGTCTTGGTAGGCTCTTTGGGTCCTAACCAAGTTCACTCATAGCTTAGAGCATGTTTTTGCTCAAACTGTATCTTAGTGTTTTATTGCATTTACTATGGTTTAAATTGTTCACTGATGTTTCTAAGGCACTTTTTAGCCTTTATATAACATAGTTTGATATTTAAGCCACATATCAAGGTTTGAGGTATTTCACTCGTACTCTCAATCGCATTCTAGGCCCGTCATAAGCCCTGGGACTGGATATCAAGAGGTCCAGTTGAGGCGCTCCTAAGCCCTCTGCACCTTAAATCAAATCGCGTTGTTAGCATTATAGGCTCGTCATAAGTCCTATATCTAGATATCAAGAGGTCTAGTTGAGGCACTCCTAAGTCCTCGTACTCTCAATCACATTCTAGACCCGTCATAAGCCCTAGGACTGGATATCAAGAGGTCCAGTTGAGGCACTCCTAAGCCCTCGTGCACCCTAAACCAAATCGGATTGTTAGTATCCTAGGCTCGTCATAAGTCCTAGGGTTAGATGTCAACAGGTCTAATTGAGGCTCGTCATAAGTCCTCGTACTTTCAATCGCCTTCATACACTCACGGTCGCATCCCAATACACCTCAAACCCGTAGTGAGAATTTTTGGTGCCCCGTCAACCTTGATCCAATTCCTGCAATGGTTTGCAGAATTGAATCAAGGGGAGCCATCTGTAGACACCAAAAATTCTCACCCCATAAAGCAAATTCCAAAATAATAAATAAAATAAGAGGGGTCGTCACCTTTCTTTTTTCAAAACGTATTAGCGCGCGTGCCGAAACGAAACCATCGTTTTTTAATCTTTTTCAAAGCATTTCATAAATGCGTGATTTTCCGAAAATGAATTTCCAAACGATAATCCGGTTTTAAACCCATCCCTTTGGTCTCATTGCCCATTTGCTTACATATCAGTTCCTTTTATCTTGTTACTTATTTATCCTATTTATTGCTACTTTAATTTTCTTCTAGGATCGACTTTCATTTTTAAATATTTTGTAGTATCATTTCTATCATTTTATGCGTGTTTCACTAGTATTTTTATCCATGATTGTTATTGCAGACTATATTGTGAGTGGTTGGAACTGGTGTAATTAAAATAATCAAGAAAGAAATTAATACTCAAAATATCCGTCGGGCTGCAAATAAAACCCGGTCGCAGTAGTATAGTAAGACAGAAGCGGCTGGGGTCAAACCGTGGGACTTATAGCGAAATAAAATAGTACCTAAGCTTGTCACAAGAGGGGGGAATTAATTGACTTGTTTTTGTAAAATAAAACAACAGATAAGATTAACTGAGTTGAAGATAAATTAAACGGAACTCCGGGTTCAGGTTTATATAATCTGATTAATTATGCTATCTCTACCGGTTTACTATAATAGTTTGGCAAAATTCATGTTATTATCCTAAGGACTAATCATAGACTCATAAGAACTTGATTACCAGAAAATGCAAGGTCCGATGAAACTCAAGCAAGCACTAGTAAACGGAAATTAAGTGCGAGGAATTTATTCTTGCAAATGAGTACTAACTTATCCGATGAAAATAAGTTTCCTACAGATTTACGGCTTAATTAACCTATCTGTTTATCACCGATCAGATTAAAACAGATTTAGTAAAGCTTTTTAATAAATCGATGAAATTTATTAAAAGGTGAGAGATAAACTTTAATCGTAACAACTGTATTTATTTTAACCGGTAGAAATATAGATTACATAATTAAACAAATTACGGCTAAACCTTCGCCCGGAGTACATCCTCTTAGCCCAACATAATTAAAAAGACAGAATAAGAAGTAAAAGAAATCATCTGGGAAAGATAATTAATTCAGCTCCACTATCTCGACTGAATATATTTGGGCAGAGGTTGGACAGAACAACGGTATGGAAATGGAATGTTTTTATGAAATGAGGTGTTGTATGGAATTTATGTGGATAATATGTGGATGAGATGTATGATTTTTTGGAGAGTTTTATGGTATTTTTATGGAGGAAAAATGGCATAAGTTTGGGGTGGAATGAGATATGGATTAATGGAGGGTTGTAGGTGTATTTATAGAGAAATATAGGTAAAAGGGGGAGTTTAGGCGGTGGTATTTCCGTGTGAGAGATAATTTATTTATCTCTTCACACTGCTGCCGACCTGCCCTGTACGCTGGTAAGATCGACATGTCCGGACCACCGTCCGGACCAGACTAGTCCGGACATGTCGATTTTTCTTCTATGGCGCGCTGGCATGTGTTGGTCCGGACCAGGTGATCCGGACACTGGTCCGGACCAAAGGTCAATTGCCTCTAAAATGTTCGTTTTAGCTCCGATGTGATCCCCGTCTGTGCCTATGCGTTCGTCTCTTCGTGTACTTTGCTCCTAGCTTGGTTTTTCTCATGTTTAATCAATAAATTTGTGAGATAATCAATAAAACATAACTAGAGGAAAACTAACCAAAGTGGAGAAATGAGCAAGAAAAGTGCTAATATAATATATGAAATACACCTATAAAACATGCTCATTTGGACACTTATCACACCCCCACACTTATCTTTTTGCTTGTCCTCAAGCAAAACCATGTACCCAAGTAAGTAGGTGATAAGTGTCCAAATGAGCATGTTTATTAGGTGTATTTCATATATAATATTAGCACTTTTCTTGCTCATTTCTCCACTTCGGTTAGTTTTCCTCTAGTTTATGTTTATTATTTATCTCACAAAATTATTGGTTTAACATGAGGAAAACCAAGCCGGGAGTGAAGTAGACAAAGAGACGAACGCATAGACACAAACGGCTCAGAAAACGGACATATAACGAAGAATGTAGAGCCGGTTGAAGATTGTTATATATATATGTATAATATATATAATATCGCAAAGGGCACGACCGCCCAATAACTAGCGGACACAATAGAGGAGACCGCCACTTAAGAGGCGGACAACACATAGGCGACCGCGAGGCGGACACAATAGAGGAGACCGCCACTTAAGAGGCGGACAACACATAGGCGACCGCGAGGCGGACACAACAGAGAGTACCGCCTACAAAGAGGCGGACAACACACATAAGACCGCGAGGCAACCGCCCCTTAACCAGGCGGACGGGACAGAGGTTACCGCCTCTTAATGGGCGGTCAAGGAGGCGAACAAGGAACACAAGACCGCCTCTAAATGGGCGGACAGCAGAGAGGAGACCGCATGATATCAGCCAGTCGTGTATAAATGTCGAGCTTATCTTCTTCTTCGTCTGCAACTCGCGCCGACTCTCTGCAACTCGTCCACTGCAACTTATCCATCTACCTTATCCCTCACGCTCTCATCTTCCTGTCCCCTGCGCAATCAATGAGAGCAATCAACAGTTAATCAAATTCGTACGGACCTTCTTCTCCTCTGCCTCTATATAAACCCACGCTCTCTGCTCAAATAAAATCATTCCCTTCATCATCAATCCATCCCGACCC
The DNA here is from genome assembly GCA_023374045.1 of Limonium bicolor. Taxonomy (NCBI): domain Eukaryota; kingdom Viridiplantae; phylum Streptophyta; class Magnoliopsida; order Caryophyllales; family Plumbaginaceae; genus Limonium; species Limonium bicolor. The sequence continues at coordinate 63,478,720 of CM041778.1, read as the reverse complement.
AACTTCACCACTTACACATTCATCCCATTTCTCTTCTCCCGTATTCTCCATTTTATTTATTTTACATTCCACAAATTCACCTCTAGCCCTACGTACACAAAATAGCAGTGAGACGGAGTGATTACGGATGATTTCTATTACTCTCGTCTCTATCTATCTATTTAATATGTTAGGCTAGTTTACGTTTACTCTGGGAATAGTTATTATGTATCTGTATTAATTTTGCAATATATTTACTGGTTTTATTTATATGCAGTTTGTTACGCTTAAAGTTTATCTCTCGCCTTTTTAATAAATCTCGCGAATTAATTAAATTGCTTGCTAAGTCTATTTTGATCAGACCAGGTGATAAATAGATAGGTTGATTAAGCCGTAAATCTGGAGAAAGCTTTATTATGATTTAATGAGTTAGTATTTTCAGATGCATAAATAATTCCTGATATCTAAACCGTCCGTTACATGTGAGATGCTTGAACCTTGATTAGACCAAGCATTTTCTGGTAACGAGTTCTTTTGAGTCTATGATTTAGTCCTTAAGATATTAAGAGGAATTTTGCCAAACAATTATATTAAACCAGTAGAGATAGCATAGTTAATCAGATCATATTAACCTGACCCAGAGTTCCATTTTATTTGTCTATCAACTTAGTTTATTTTATCTTTTCTTTTTATTTTATATTACAAGTCAATTAATCCCCCCTCCTGTGACACGCTTAGGTACTATTATATGTATATTAGTCCCACGGTTCGACATCCGGTTGCTTACATTTTCACTATACTACTGCGACCGGGATTTATTTGCAGCCCGACGTTTATTTTTGGGTTTTAATTTCTTTCTTTTATGTTAATTATACCTGTTCTAACCTGAAATACCCCAAACCTTGATATGTGGTTTAAATATCAAATTATGGTATGTAAAGGCTAAAAAGTGCCTTAGTAACTTCAGTGAACAATTTAAACCATAATAAATGCAATAAAGCATTAAGACACAGTTTGAGCAAAAACATGCCTTAAGCTATGAGTGAACTTGGTTAGGACCCAAAGAGCCTACCAAGACTTGATAACATTTAATTATGATTTAATAAGGCTAAATAAGTCCTTAAGAAACTTTGGTGGACAGTGAAACCAAATAAAACTTAAGAAAATACCTTAAAGTCAATAAGAGCAAAAATGTGCTCTAAGCTTGGGATGAATGTGTATAAGACCTAATGGTCATACCTATACCTTATTTATATGTTAATGAACATATTAAATCAATTACTAAAGAAAACCAAGCTTGAAAACAAGTTAAAACACAAAATGTGCTTTAAGGAGTCTTAAAGCACGTTTTTGAAAAATTGTCTTGTAAATGAGTTTTGAATGGCTAAATGTCCATCATTACTCTTTAATTAACATGTGTACTATATAGTATCACATTTGAGTGGCCATATTAGTGGGAAATCAAAAATTTCACTTCTATGTGCCTTAGTTTGTGAATAGTAATTTTTATAAGCTAGTTTGTAACATATAATGTTATAAGTAATTAATTGGTCAACAAAGACCATTATACCCTCCTAGGCATATGGGGGCCGGTTTTTCATGGTGTGAGTCACCAACATGTTAAAAGAAATCAAATAAGTAAACTTAAGCTTAAAGTAAAGTACTATTTGCTTTAACTTACAAATATCTTCAAAAGTAACTTCTATCTTCATTCTCCCTTCCTTTCCTTCATTTCCCAACGGTTCCAAACACCACCACCAACCTCTTTCTTCATTCTCTCTCGGTAATACCACTACCTCAGGAGAACTCAAGCTTTGAACTCTTGTCAAATCTTGCTCTCTTGACCAAATCAAAAAACAAACACCACCATTCTCTAGTTAAGCCAAGCTCTACAATCTTTCTCTTCAAATCTTCAAGAACTCAATTTTGGTGCCATGAAGATTCACCATTGAAGGAGCTTGAGCTCATCTTTTCACTATTCTTGTTCTCCTTTGCTTCAAGGTAAGGAAACTCAAAGAAAATCCATGTTCCTCCATGTTTTGTTGTTGTCCGAAAATTCACCATTAATGGAGCTCTTATATTGCCTTGTTCTAGCTTCATTTGAATCTTCCAAGGGCTAGGAGGAGTCCTCTCTTGATACTTTCAAGTTCTCTTCCAATTCCAAGGTAAAACATTACCTTAATGTGTTAAAACAATATGTGTAACTAGGGTTTACAATGAGATGAAGCATAATGCTTGAATACTCATTATGTTGTTGTATAATGTTTAGAAGTTGACAAACAACCAAACACCCCACCGGTTTACAAGGAACCAAGAAAGAATTGTGAGGAAAAAGAGGTAAACAAACTATCTCAATGTAGTTTAAATGCCTTAGGAAAATGAGCTTGATTTGCTTGATAAAATACCTAAGGAGCAATGGTGAGTGACCTAGTAAAGTGTTCTCAAGGAGACTAGTAAAAGAACATATGTATGGGTATGTATTTGCAGGTCAAAGGCATTATTTATGTGGGAAATTCAGTTTATGGTTTATGCAATTTAAGGGCCTAAGAGCCATGTTATTTAAGGGCCTAAGTGCCAAGCAATTTAAGTTATGCACTATATTGTGATGTAGTGCTTAATGTGTGTGAAGTTTGTGTAAAGATGGGTTTGATGGATTTTAGGTGTTCTTGAATGAAATAAGGTAAAAACCTAAGTGTTTGGATGTGAGTGTATACAAGAGAAGCTATGGCCAAATTGGGAAATGTGTAAGAAGTTCTAAGTGTTTTAAGGAAGTTTTGGTGAACTAGGAAGTGTTAAAGGTGAATGAATGTTTACTTGAGAAGAAAACATGTGGAAAGGAGATTTAGTTAGTAAGAAAATGATGCTTAAGAGATGATGTTAAGATGAGGAGAAAGTGTTTTGGGATAGTAGTTATAATAGGTGAGAAGCACCATTTAGGAACCTAGTACAAATGTTGAAAGTGTTAAGGAATTTTACAAGGAAATAAGTAAAGGCTTAAGGAGTTAGAAAATGAGTTTCATGGATGTTGTATGTGGATGTAAGGTTACCAAATGATGTTAGAACACATTAAGAGGCCTTAGGAGAAGTTTGGTGAAGATTGGCAAAGTTTTGGTAAGTTTAGAAGGCGACCGACCCAGGGGCCGACCCAGTTTGTGGGTCGGTCGAGCCTCTGTAAAATGTTGGGAAAATGTTCGGTGATGGTCCGACCCAAAAGGGTGGGTCGGACATGGGTCGGTCGGTCAAGTTTCAAAGGTGGAAAAATGTTCGCACATGGACCGACCCAGAATGGTGGGTCGGACGTGGGTCGGACGGGCATGTCTGTAAGGAAGTAAAAGGGGTCCTGTAATGGACCGACCCAGCTGTGGGTCGGTCGGTGGGTCGGTCGGACCAAAAACATGGTTTAAGGTTATGAAATGATATGTGATGATGGGGATTGGTAGGTAATGATGTTATAAGGATGTTAAGGACATGTTAGGGGAGTTTAAATGACACTTGAGTGGGTAAAAAGTTGTATTAAAATGTGAGAGTAAAACAAGTTAAAAATGTTAAGTTATTTAATCAAGTTAACGGGGGAAAGTTATAAGCGTTAGACTTTAAACAACATTACCCCAATGTTAATGAAAACACATGTGTTAACAGTGTTCGAGAATTGCTCGAGGAACATAAATGGACGGATAAGTGGACTCCGGTGACAGGTATGGTTTTCTTGCAACCTGTGTCCTAACGGATTACACCGGCTTGTATGCCAATGTGTTTTTCTGTATGTTTGCCACGTTATGATATAAACCATGAAACGAGTTTACAGTCATTATTGTTATTGTATGTTTACGTGCCGATACCGGTAACCTCTAATGCGCTTGAAGGGCTAGTTAACCACTATTAGGTAAACGTAAGAGAACGGTATCCGGTAATAACGTTTCCGACCTAAGGAACGTTCTAACCACGGCTATGCGTGAGTTGGATATGTAATGTTTGTGCGTGGTGTTTGTATGTGAAGGTATGACTCTCTTTTCCCTTGTGTATGTCTGACTAGACTTAACTCAATGTTTGTGATGTTTAATAAAGTTCAAAGATGAACTTCTAATAAGTGCTAACGGGGGGAATGAGGAGTCCGGTCTGTTCCGGCCACGCGTGTGAGTATGGGGGTCGTTGTCATATCAGGTTCGATCCTCTCTGTATGTTATGGTTGTTTTCCAATTTGGTTCCCAACCTCCCTTTAGCTTAACCAAGGCTATTACTGACTCACGTCGGGCCACAGGGGCATACTATTGTTATGTTTGTTTCGGTGTGCTTGGATCACTATATCCGAGACACCTTGTGTTAAGTTAACCGTTCATTTAACGAGACGGTAACGAGTTATGTAACGAGCTTATCATGAGACTGGCAACAATCTCTAGGCTCACCAGTATGTTGGTGATGTTTGGGTCGGTTCCTAAGAGAACCATTCCCGTTGTATTATGTGTTTGTTGTGATGCAATACTTATTGCGGTGTTATGTTGTGCACATGGAAACGTGCAAAGTGTTGTTAAGTGTTGTTACGTAGTGTATGTTAATGTTGTAAAATGTGAAGTGTGTGGATCATGGAAATGATTCCAAGTTTGTGATAAGAGGCATTTAAGGATAACCCGATTTAAGGGTATGTGTCGTCTATTAAGGAAGTAGCTCCGTTGGAGGAGAAACACTCTAGGGATGATGAATACCATGGGTGATTTATTAAGTAGGATGTATTATCCGATTGTTGAGCCCATTGAGGCGAAATGTTTAATGTTGTGTGTTGTTGTTACATGTATGATTTAAATATAATCAACTGCATGTTAAGACGACAAGTAGTTGTGCGTGGCCCGATAGCATGTGGGCTGCGGGATTACCATACCAGCAAAGGTGCTGAGCCCTTGGGGCCACCCCTTTCTCTTCTTTTCCTATTTCAGGTACGAAGTGCTGGAAGCCGTTCGAGAGTAGGACGGGTAGTCATTGTACGTGGGTAAACAATTAAGTGTATGTATACAGTAGGTGTAGTAAGACCGAAATTGTTGTCGGCATCAGTTTATAAGTACTCGGTATAGTTGTTAAGGTGTATGTTGTTGTTATTGTTAATGGAAAGGGATACTGATGTATAGTTGCTCGGGAATTTAGCCCATCAGACCGGTACATTGTGTATGTATTAGCCTTGTTAGCCACGTGGGTGGCTAACGGCGTGTAACACCAACAAGTTAAGTAATGTGATGAGGATGTTCTTCCGCTGCATTTTTTGTAAGTATATTACTGTTGGATGGGGTGTTACAAAAGTGGTATCAGAGCGAAGTATCGCTCTGATGACTGAACCGAGCTTAGGAAATACCGAGTTAGGATTTAAGTACTTTGGGTTAAAGGGTCGACGTGATAGCGTGAGAGATACGCTAGATAGGAACTACCAGTGACTACTGGAACCTACAATATCCATCCCACCCTCCACAAACCCTGTTTTATACTTGGGGAAGAACGCCAGAGAGATGGAAGTCCACTCTTACTCGGGGGTACCCGATCTGCTGTTATTAAATACCTTTAAGGTACGAAGAACCTGTCATACGGTTGATCCCGAAAGCTGGGAATCCCGGAGACGGTCTCCATCTGAATAATGTTAACCGCATTTCATAGCAATGAAGAAGGATCTTGTGTATTGGAGAATAGAATTTCCGGCAACCTGGGTCGACATGCAGAGCAGTCGAGAATACTAACTTGCAACGCACCTACCGTGCAACAGGCAAGAAATGGATTTAAAAACCCGAGACAAGTGTCCTACGGAACCACAGTTGATAAATAAAACACCAACGGTATACCAACCGACAAAGGAACTACAACGTAGTACCCAAACAAGAGACAAGTCTCAGTAACCAGACAAGTGCGTGGAACGGGCTATAAAGAGAATACAATACTAAGATAAAGGGGTCTCCCAGAATGGGAAACACCCTAGTTGATGACCGTCATATGAAGACAGTAGGATCATGAGGGCCAACAAGGCCACTGATGACAGTATAGGTAAAAACAATACCACAACCGGTATGTGTTAAACCGATAGCCAATTAGCATGGCGCACTTGCCAATAGCAAGTGCTGCTATAACAGGGCTGTTCGGAAATTTATAATCACTACAAAGTACTTAGTAAAGTACCATAAAGTTAAACGAGACCACTATGACCATGGAAGGGCTTAATAGCCTAACCTCTGTGATTGTAAGTACACCAGTCAGCAAGAAGCTAGACTTGGTTAAGGTAAGAGTGTTGTGAAACCATGAAAATTTTTCTTTCATTCACCCCAGATTTTCAAAACCCTTTTCTTTTCAAACCAGATTTTCTTTCAAACCAACACTTCTTTCCAACCTTCTTTAAAACCAAACCAGTAAAACCAAGAGCAGTTGATAAGATACAGCAATGGATAAACTTTCCCTCGATTAAGTTCGGGAAGCAGGGAAAGAATATTGTCACGGGACAATATAAGGGAGTTGACAAAAAGAACTTCACCTAGGCGTGTGACGGACACTACAAGTGTACCAACTGTGTTGTGGGCGACCGCACTCCGATAGGAGCATGTGGGCCTGACAGACCTACTTATGGTTAGTTGGGTAAGTAGCAATGTATCAAAAAGATACCCCATATATGTATACGAGTAGAGTCCGAAACACGGGAAGTAGTCGACTCCGTCTACGGTCAGCAGTATAAATCAAACGAGAGCTAAGGATTACAAGGAAGTTGAAGTTAAAGAATTCAGTTAAGTTAGCAAGACTAAAAGGATTAGTGAATTCCTTTCAAGGAAATGTTTAAGAGTCAGGAGGTGCGAAGGGCACTACTGCAATATAAAGACATCTTGTACGTCTTAAGGATCCTTACGGATAAGCATGTTAGCTGGAATGGTGACCCAGCCTGTACATGGCAAGCAGATGCCTAAAGTGGACACATTAATGTGCAATGAACGGGATGAAATTCCCAGAATAAGTACCTACACTACCAGGAAATGTTAATCTTCACAAAAGAAGATAATAACCAGTAAAAACGCGAAAGGCGTAGCTACAATGTACCAATAAGTGTGAGCCAAAGTAAAGGCATAACTTAACAACACCCAGGAGCAATCCTTGAAGGGTGTTCACATCAACAATTGTTGAATGAAATGCATGACAGAGCACAAGGGTTGAAACTAAACACCCAGTTTAGACATAAGTGGTCAGAGACGGACTGACAATCCTAAGGGGCATCCCATGAAAGGAAACGTGATGCAACGACCATGTGACGGTACAGAGAAGTACATGTGTGTGGACAGCCTATAATGAGCCCAGCTCAAGGCAAATAAGGCTTATAATCCAAAAGCAGGATATATCATATGAATTCGATTGATGGTAGAAGTTTAGGTTGTATAAGTGAATAGAGTGGTAAACGAACCACTGCATTAAGAGTGGGGATACCTCTCGATATCCTGAAACCGCAGGAGCAGTAGTTATGTGAATCAAGTTCAAGAAATATTTAAGGATGGACGATGTTAATAATGAAAGAGAAATTAGCTTAGTAGTACGTGTGTATAAAGTGAAACACCGAGCTGAATAATACCGGCTTGTGACTCGAATGATCGATGCTCAAGGAGCATTCAGTGGTCATCCAAATGAGGGGTGAACCATAATATGAATAATGTAAATTTATGTGTGGAAGTTGAGGTGACAGCAGATACGACATAAGCGGATGATATACAATAAGTAAGAGCACGGTGCGCACCAAGCGACCGTTGTATAAATGTTGTTAAACGAAAACGTAAAGATAGATCAGTTATGAGTTAAACTCAGTGTGAATTCCATGGCGAATCGCATAAGGGATTTACTGTCGAGAGTTTACGCCTCTGCACTCTGTATGACTGAGTGTTTTGGTATTGCACTTGTGCAGTAATGAACGAATGAGATAGCTAGGAATTGGAGACATGTTAATTGTGAATAATGTTGTAATGGCCGATGCATAGGAAATGCAAGGCCGCACCAATAAAGATACTTGTACAAAACCGAATGTGAAGACATGATTAACAGTAAGTGACTACAGTAGCACTAACTACCAAATATCGGTATGGAATATACCCCAAATATTGGAAATAGCTGAGAGAGCACTACACACTAGGTAGTAGCTCAATCTCAACCGACAGTAAGTCGGAAGGGAACAAGTCAATCAGTGTGGAATACATAGTGGTATACACAGTAAATTGTTATGAAAATTGTGAAACTCACCGAATCCGCTCAGGGTAAAAGATACCGTGCGTCGGTTGAGAAACCATTGTTACCAAGATGAAGGTGACAATTGGGGATGTACAATACGGTAAGAATAACAAAAGGGAGCAATTAAGCTCTACAGTTATTAGAGTTTCGCAGCAGAAACTATGAACCAGTGATTCAATGTACAACGTAAATAATGAACATGAGTGAATGGCTAATTATTAACGCCTAAAAGCCTCACAGGCCAGGACCGAAACCGGTTATGAGTTATAACTCCAATGCGAATTCTTGGTTTACGGACTAAACCGCCAATATGGTTGAGATCCTCTAATCAGAATCCGTTGTGTAATAGACCGCGTGGAAGTTAAAACACTTCACGACGGCAGAGCATTTAAGCAATGTTTAGTGATTGATACGTGGGCGTAATCCCTTTTAAGGGGGGAGAGCGCAAAACCACTTGGTGTATATTACCGTACAAGTGTACGTAGTGTATGTGACTCGTATTGTGCATAGCACAAAATTATTGTTTGTTTTGATGATTGGTGTGTGTTTACGTAAACATACACATTCATTCATGGTTTAATTGTGGTAATTGCGCACAGAGGATGCGAATACCATTGTGATAAGTGTGTGTGTTTGTTAACAATTGTGTGTGATTGTACAAGTGTGGGGAGTAGAGAAACTCCCGGGGGAATAAGAAGCCCCGACAGTGTATAAATGTAGAATCAGGTGTGTTGTATTTTGATAAAATATATGTATATATATATATATGTATACTTTATAGTGATGCATGAAAGGGCATGATACCGACATAGAACCTAGTGAGAATAAGATTCCCTAGGCAACAGGATTAAAAGTGAATGGAGGTAACTGATAGACGGAGTTCTATCCTTTGGAGATGTTGTGATCATGACTAGAATGATTCGAAAGATAGAAAATTGGAAATGAGTGATTTAATTGATGCTTGAAAATGAAGTGGGAGGTGGAACTTGATTTGCATGCGATCAAGGGAAGCCGAACACAAATTGGAGTGGAAGGATAGTTCAACACTGATGCTGATCACATCAGGGTTGGATGACTCTTGAAACTCCCTATAAGTGGCCACAAATAACCACGCTAAGGAAGGAAGCAAAGAGCTTAAGTTGGACTTGGAGTTGTGTGTGTTTTCAAAAGGATTTTAAATTGGTATTTATAAAACGTTGATGGATACTTTACGTAATTAAAGTTCTCTTACTTAACCTCACAAGGAAATTTTTAAACTTATGTGATTATTTTAATCTCCTAAAGGCACGGGGACGGAAGGTGTCCATCGCGACCGTGTTCTACGGGATCACAGTGTATATCAAGGATATTTTTGATTGCTATACATGCTCTGACATGTTGTGTGGTATGTGTAACGAATGTTGTTTTGACGTGGATTTCCTAAAAGTATATACTATCAAGGCCTATGCGTCTAAATGTGTGGTGTTATATAGACCTATGTGTCTAAAGACTGTTATGTTATGGGGACCTATGTGTCCAAATGTTGTGATGTTACCCGAGACCAGTGAGTCAAGGGGTTGTTATGTATGTGTAAATGTTGTTAAGATACCCGGACCATAGAGTCCGAGGTTATCATGTGGATATGTTATGTTATGTGTGGATGTGAATGTGTTGCCCGGACCATCAAGTCCGAGGTTGTGATGTAAAGTGTGTTTGGTTAAGGAAGTTTGTTTCCAAGTGATTACGGTGTTCTAATCAAATGATATGTGAAAAATGTGAACTTCGAGGACGAAGTTCTTTTAAGGGGGGTAGATTGAAATACCCCAAACCTTGATATGTGGTTTAATATCAAATTATGGTATGTAAAGGCTAAAAAGTGCCTTAGTAACTTCAGTGAACAATTTAAACCATAATAAATGCAATAAAGCATTAAGACACAGTTTGAGCAAAAACATGCCTTAAGCTATGAGTTAACTTGGTTAGGACCCAAAGAGCCTACCAAGACTTGATAACATTTAATTATGATTTAATAAGGCTAAATAAGTCCTTAAGAAACTTTGGTGGACAGTGAAACCAAATAACACTTAAGAAAATACCTTAAAGTCAATAAGAGCAAAAATGTGCTCTAAGCTTGGGATGAATGTGTATAGACCAATGGTCATACCTATCCTTATTTATATGTTAATGAACATATTAAATCAATTACTAAAGAAACCAAGCTTGAAAACAAGTTAAAAACAAAAATGTGCTTTAAGGAGTCTTAAAGCACGTTTTTGAAAAATTGTCTTGTAAATGAGTTTTGAATGGCTAAATGTCCATCATTACTCTTTAATTAACATGTGTACTATTAGTATCACATTTGAGGGCCATATTAGTGGGAAATCAAAAATTTCACTTCTATGTGCCTTAGTTTGTGAATAGTAATTTTTTATAAGCTAGTTTGTAACATATAATGTATAAGTAATTAAATTGGTCAACAAGACCATTATACCCTCCTAGGCATATGGGGGCCGGTTTTTCATGGTGTGAGTCACCAACATGTAAAAGAAATCAAATAAGTAAACTTAAGCTTAAAGTAAAGTACTATTTGCTTTAACTTACAAATATCTTCAAAAGTAACTTCTATCTTCATTCTCCCTTCCTTTCCTTCATTTCCCACGGTTCCAAACACCACACCAACCTCTCTTCTTCATTCTCTCTCGGTAATACCACTACCTCCATGAAACTCAAGCTTTGAACTCTTGTCAAATCTGCTCTCTTGACCAAATCAAAACAAACACCACCATTCTCTTAGTTAAGCCAAGCTCTACAATCTTGTCTCTTCAAATCTTCAAGAACTCATTTTGGTGCCATGAAGATTCACCATTGAAGGAGCTTGAGCTCATCTTTTCACATATTCTTGTTCTCCTTTGCTTCAAGGTAAGGAAACTCAAAGAAAATCCATGTTTCCTCCTGTTTTGTTGTTGTCCGAAAATTCACCATTAATGGAGCTCTTATATTGCCTTGTTCTACTAGCTTCATTTGAATCTTCCAAGGGCTAGGAGGAGTCCTCTCTTGATACTTGTTCAAGTCTTCCTTCAATTCCAAGGTAAAACAATTACCTTAATGTGTTAAAACAATATGTGTAACTAGGGTTTACAATGGATGAAGCATAATGCTTGAATACTCATTATGTTGTTTGTATAATGTTTTAGAAGTTGACAAACAACCAAACACCCCACCGGTTTACAAGGAACCAAGAAAGAATTTGTGAGGAAAAAGAGGTAAACAAACTATCTCAATGTAGTTTAAATGCCTTAGGAAAATGAGCTTGATTTGCTTTAAATACCTAAGGAGCCAATGGTGAGTGACCTAGTAAAGTGTTCTCAAGGAGACTAGTAAAAGAACATATGTATTGTGTATGTATTTGCAGGTCAAAGGCATTATTTATGTGGGAAATTCAGTGTTTATGGTTTATGCAATTTAAGGGCCTAAGAGCCATGTTATTTAAGGGCCTAAGTGCCAAGCAATTTAAGTTATGCACTATATTGTGATGTAGTGCTTAATGTGTGAAGTTTGTGTATAAATGTTTGATGGATTTTAGGTGTTCTTGAATGAAATAAGGTAAAACCTAAGTGTTTGGATGTGAGTGTATACAAGAGAAGCTATGGCCAAATTTGGGAAATGTGTAAGAAGTTCTAAGTGTTTTAAGGAAGTTTTGGTGAACTAGGAAGTGTTAAAGGTGAATGAATGTTTACTTGAGAAGAAAACATGTGTAAAGGTGATTTAGGTATGATGTGGAAAGGATTTAGTTAGTAAGAAAATGATGCTTAAGAGATGATTAAGATGAGGAGAAAGTGTTTTTGGGATAGTAGTTATAATAGGTGAGAAGCACCATTTAGGAACCTAGTACAAATGTTGAAAGTGTTAAGGAATTTTACAAGGAAATAAGTAAAGCTTAAGGAGTAGAAAATGAGTTTCATGGATGTTGTATGTGGATGTAAGGTTACCAAATGATGTTAGAACACATTAAGAGGCCTTAGGAGAAGTTTGGTGAAAATTGGCAAAGTTTTGGTAAGTTTAGAAGGCGACCGACCCAGGGGCCGACCCAGTTTGTGGGTCGGTCGAGCCTCTGTAAAATGTTGGGAAAATGTTCGGTGATGGTCCGACCCAAAAGGGTGGGTCGGACATGGTCGGTCGGTCAAGTTTCAAAGGTGGAAAAATGTTCGCACATGGACCGACCCAGAATGGTGGGTCGGACGTGGGTCGGACGGGCATGTCTGTAAGGAAGTAAAAGGGGTCCTGTAATGGACCGACCCAGCTGTGGGTCGGTCGGTGGGTCGGTCGGACCAAAAACATGGTTTAAGGTTATGAAATGATATGTGATGATGGGGATTGGTAGGTAATGATGTTATAAGGATGTTAAGGACATGTTAGGGGAGTTTAAATGACACTTGAGTGGGTAAAAAGTTGTATTAAAATGTGAGAGTAAACAAGTTAAAATGTTAAGTTATTTAATCAAGTTAACGGGGGAAAGTTATAAGCGTTAGACTTTAAACAAACATATTACCCCAATGTTAATGAAAACACATGTGATGTTAACAGTTGTTCGAGAATTGCTCGAGTTACATAAATGGACGTGATTAAGTGGACTCCGGTGACAGGTATGGTTTTCTTGCAACCTGTGTCCTAACGGATTACACCGGCTTGTATGCCAATGTGTTTTTCTGTGTGTTTGCCACGTTATGATATAAACCATGAAACGAGTTTACAGTCATTATTGTTATTGTATGTTTACGTGCCGATACCGGTAACCTCTAATGCGCTTGAAGGGCTAGTTAACCACTATTAGGTAAACGTAAGAGAACGGTATCCGGTAAAACGTTTCCGACCTAAGGAACGTTCTAACCACGGCTATGCGTGAGTTGGATACGTAATGTTTGTGCGTGGTGTTTGTATGTGAATGTGTGACTCTCTTTTCCCTTGTGTATGTCTGACAAGACTTAACTCAATGTTTGTGAATGTTTAATAAAGTTCAAAGATGAACTTCTAATAAGTGCTAACGGGGGGAATGAGGAGTCCGGTCTGTTCCGGCCACGCGTGTGAGTATGGGGGTCGTTGTCATAGCAGGTTCGATCCTCTCTGTATGTATTGGTTGTTTTCCAATTTGGTTCCCAACCTACCCTTTAGCTTAACCAAGGCTATTACTGACTCACGTCGGGCCACAGGGGCATACTATTGTTATGTTTGTTTCGGTGTGCTTGGATCACTATATCCGAGACACCTTGTGTTAAGTTAACCGTTCATTTAACGAGACGGTAACGAGTTATGTAACGAGCTTATCATGAGACTGGCAACAATCTCTAGGCTCACCAGTATGTTGGTGATGTTTGGGTCGGTTCCTAAGAGAACCATTCCCGTTGTATTATGTGTTTGTTGTGATGCAATACTTATTGCGGTGTTATGTTGTGCACATGGAAACGTGCAAAGTGTTTTAAGTGTTGTTACGTAGTGTATGTTAATGTTGTAAAGGGTGTGTGGATCATGGAAATGATTCCAAGTTTGTGATAAGAGGCATTTAAGGATAACCCGATTTAAGGGTATGTGTCGTCTATTAAGGAAGTAGCTCCGTTGGAGGAGAAACACTCTAGGGATGATGAATACCATGGGTGATTTATTAAGTAGGATGTATTATCCGATTGTTGAGCCCATTGAGGCGAAATGTTTAATGTTGTGTGTTTGTTGTTACATGTATGATTTAAATATAATCAACTGCATGTTAAGACGACAAGTAGTTGTGCGTGGCCCGATAGCATGTGGGCTGCGGGATTACCATACCAGCAAAGGTGCTGAGCCCCTTGGGGCCACCCCTTTCTCTTCTTTTCCTATTTCAGGTACGAAGTGCTGGAAGCCGTTCGAGAGTAGGACGGGTAGTCATTGTACGTGGGTAAACAATTAAGTGTATGTATACAGTAGGTGTAGTAAGACCGAAATTGTTGTCGGCATCAGTTTATAAGTACTCGGTATAGTTGTTAAGGTGTATGTTGTTGTTATTGTTAATGGAAAGGGATACTGATGTATAGTTGCTCGGGAATTTAGCCCATCAGACCGGTACATTGTGTATGTATTAGCCTTGTTAGCCACGTGGGTGGCTAACGGCGTGTAACACCAACAAGTTAAGTAATGTGATGAGGATGTTCTTCCGCTGCAGTTTGTTGTAAGTATATTAATGTTGGATGGGGTGTTACATAACCACTCACAAATAACACGTCTGCAAAATGGCGCCGTTGCCGGGGACTAGTTTATTCTAGTCCCTAAGCCCCGGATTATTCACTTGTAATGTTAGAATATTTTGTCTATATTATTTTTGTTTAATTTTCTTTTATATTTTGTTTATATTATTATTATGTTTGTTTCTAATCCTTTTATTTTCTAATCTTTTTCAGTAGTTTTGTTTTATACAGAAAAATACAAAAAAAAAAATATCTATACACGGCAAATGGAAGAAGCGTTTGAATTTTGGCAGGATTTATACTGCTCCGTATGTGGAGGAGCTCATGACTTTGAGGATTGTCTCATAGTCCAAGAGCAACTCTGGTTAGAAGATCAACCAGACTACCTGGAGAGAATCGCTCAACTACTAGAGCAATCAATGAGCGAAACAGTTCTAGAGGTAGAAAACCCCACTACAGACGAGCCATTCATAGAGACCCCTCCCTCTAAAAATTACCGCTATTTTCCATCCTTCTCTATAATATACCCAGACAATGAGGATACTTTTATCCTCGAAAATGAAGAGAAGGAATTGCCATCACCTCCCGCCAATATATCCAAACAGAACTCCACTATCACCTTCAAAGAATTAACTTTCTCTGAAGATGATATCAAACAGCGTTCTTTCTACGAGCCTCACCTACAAGAGGAGGAAGTTTACATCCTCCAATTTGAGGAAGAAAAATCATCTCCGCCGGGTCTTCTGTTAGAACTACGTTCCCGGCAGTACCTCCTCAAAAAAGTGGGGAGTATTAATTTTATTATTTTATATGCCGAGGTAACGGTTTGTTTTGATCCAGGATAACGAAGCAGGCGTCTAGCCAAAGACGTTAAAGAAGGGCAGCTTCTCGGGAGGCAACCCGGTGTATTTTATTTTATTTTGTTTTTATGCACTTTTAAATTTTCAGGTTTTCTTTAAATATTATTTTTGCTAACTTTTACCCCGTTTATAGTATGGTTGCTTCTAGTGTCTTATGCAGGTGCACCTCCATGTGGACACCGCAACCAAGCTACGCTACTTGAGGCTGAAGCTCAAGTGTGGGGGAACTCCTTTAACAATAACAAAATAATATCAGGGGAGTACCAGTTCTTTAATTTATGCTTTTTATTTAAATAAAAACTGCAGAGGAGCGTTTATGTGCTTAAATGTTTATTTGTGATCTTTGTGTTATCTCTATTTTATCTTACCTACCGAAAAGGTCTTCTTAACCTCCCTTCTTGTTTTTCTGGTGAACAATGCGGACATTGTTCAATTTAAGTGTGGGGGAGTGTGCCCTTTTCGGTGACATTTTGTGCTTAAATGTTTAATCTCTCTCCTTATCATGCGTTTGTCCAATTCAAATATTATGGACCCTTTTATGTAGGTTGTTCTCTTTAAGAATAAATACTATTATGAATTGTGGGATAAATGTACAAATTTAAAATTTTGATTACTTTTGAGGAGCATTTTATATGCGGTGTGACCAAATAATCTGCAAATGGTTGGATTTTATTGCTCAGGGTTTCTTTCTGTCTTCTCTCTTAGGGATTGCTAAGGGGTACTTCTCTGTTTAAAAAAAAAGAGAAAGAATAAAAAAATAATAAGGGACTAGCGAGACACCATTGGTAACAACAAAGAGAGTTGAGTGTTCTTAAAAACAAAGGCGTTATGCCTACATTTCTCATCCCTTATGCAAAAGTGAAACAAATGCATGAATCTATTTTTCCTTTTTGTTTTCTCCTCAATGCCCATTCTTGAGAGAAGTTGGCCATGGAAAAATTTCTCAGAGTCACCTAAAGAAACATTGAAGTACCTTGGATCATACCCCGAAACTCTATATTTTAATTTTACCCTGAGCACACCTATACCACCAGCAGTTAATTTTCACACTCCTCAATTAAGTTAAAAAGATCATGTTTATCCTACCCTTCATAATAACATTTGTTACTATTGAGCATTCCCTACTTGGGTACATGGTTTTGCTTGAGGACAAGCAAAAAGATAAGTGTGGGGGTGTGATAAGTGTCCAAATGAGCATGTTTATTAGGTGTATTTCATATATAATATTAGCACTTTTCTTGCTCATTTCTCCACTTCGGTTAGTTTTCCTCTAGTTTATGTTTTATTATTTATCTCACAAAATTATTGGTTTAACATGAGGAAAACCAAGCCGGGAGTGAAGTAGACAAAGAGACGAACGCATAGACGCAAACGGCTCAGAAAACGGACATATAACGAAGAATGTAGAGCCGGTTGAAGATTGTTATATATATATGTATATATATAATATCGCATGGACAAGAGGGCACGATCGCCCAATAACTAGCGGACCTCTCACACACAACCGCGAGGAGGACATGACTCAGGCTACCGCCTGATAACTGGCGGACAATAGAGAGGCGACCGCCTCATATCAGGCGGACGACACAGAGGCGACCGCGAGGCGGACGGGAACAGAGAGTACCGCCTACAAAGAGGAGGCGGACAACACACATAAGACCGCGAGGCGGTCAGGACAGAGGCTACCGCCTCTTAATGGGCGGTCAAGGAGGCGACAAGGAACACAAGACCGCCTCTAAATGGGCGGACAGCAGAGAGGAGACCGCATGATATCAGCCGGTCGTGTATAAATGTCGAGCTTATCTTCTTCTTCGTCTGCAACTCGCGCCGACTACTCTTTGCAAACTCGTCCACTGCAACTTATCCATCTACCTTATCCCTCACGCGTCTTCATCTTCCTGTCCCCTGCGCAATCAATGAGAGCAATCAACAGTTAATCAAATTCGTACGGACCTTCTTCTCCTCTGCCTCTATATAAACCCACGCTCTCTGCTCAAATAAAATCATTCCCTTCATCATCAATCCATCCACGACCCAACTTCACCACTTCACACATTCATCCCATTTCTCTTCTCCCGTATTCTCCATTTTATTTATTTTACATTCCACAAATTCACCTCTAGCCCTACGTACACAAATAGCAGAGTGAGACGGAGTGATTACGGATGATTTCTATTACTCTCTTCGTCTCTATCTATCTATTTAATATGTTAGGCTAGTTTACGTTTACTCTGGGAATAGTTATTATGTATCTGTATTAATTTTGCAATATTTTACTGGTTTTATTTATATGCAGTTTGTTACGCTTAAGTTTATCTCTCGCCTTTTTAATAAATCTCGCGAATTAATTAAATTGCTTGCTAAGTCTATTTTGATCAGACCAGGTGATAAATAGATAGGTTGATTAAGCCGTAAATCTGGAGAAAGCTTTATTATGATTTAATGAGTTAGTATTTTCAGATGCATAAATATTCCTGATATCTAACCGTCCGTTACATGTGAGATGCTTGAACCTTGATTAGACCAAGCATTTTCTGGTAACGAGTTCTTTTGAGTCTATGATTTAGTCCTTAAGATATTAAGAGGAATTTTGCCAAACAATTATAATTAAACCAGTAGAGATAGCATAGTTATCAGATCATATTAACCTGACCCAGAGTTCCATTTTATTTGTCTGTCAACTTAGTTTATTTTATCTTTTCTTTTTATTTTATTTACAAGTCAATTAATCCCCCCTCCTGTGACACGCTTAGGTACTATTATATGTATATTAGTCTCACGGTTCGACATCCGGTTCTTACATTTTCACTATACTACTGCGACCGGGATTTATTTGCAGCCCGACGTTTATTTTTGGGTTTTAATTTCTTTCTTTTATGTTAATTATACCTGTTCTAACCACTCACAAATAACACGTCTGCAAAATGACTGTGATAAGTGTCCAAATGAGCATGTTTATTAGGTGTATTTCATATATAATATTAGCACTTTTCTTGCTCATTTCTCCACTTCGGTTAGTTTTCCTCTAGTTTATGTTTTATTATTTATCTCACAAAATTATTGGTTTAACATGAGGAAACCAAGCCGGGAGTGAAGTAGACAAAGAGACGAACGCAACGCATAGACAAACGGCTCAGAAAACGGACATATAACGAAGAATGTAGAGCCGGTTGAAGATTGTTATATATATATGTATAATATATATAATATCGCATGGACAAGAGGGCACGACCGCCCAATAACTAGCGGACCTCTCACACACACAACGCCAGGAGGACATGACTCAGGCTACCGCCTGATAACTGGCGGACAATAGAGAGGCGACCGCCTCATATCAGGCGGACGACACAGAGGCGACCGCGCGGACGGGAACAGAGAGTACCGCCTACAAAGAGGAGGCGGACAACACACATAAGACGCGAGGCGGTCAGGACAGAGGCTACCGCCTCTTAATGGGCGGTCAAGGAGGCGGACAAGGAACACAAGACCGCCTCTAAATGGGCGGACAGCAGAGAGGAGACCGCATGATATCAGCCGGTCGTGTATAAATGTCGAGCTTATCTTCTTCTTTCGTCTGCAACTCGCGCCGACTCTCTGCAACTCGTCCACTGCAACTTATCCATCTACCTTATCCCTCACGCGTCTTCATTTCCTGTCCCCTGCGCAATCAATGAGAGTAATCAACAGTTAATCAAATTCGTACGGACCTTCTTCTCCTCTGCCTCTCTATAAAACCCACGCTCTCTGCTCAAATAAAATCATTCCCTTCATCATCAATCCATCCACGACCCAACTTCACCACTTCACACATTCATCCCATTTCTCTTCTCCCGTATTCTCCATTTTATTTATTTTACATTCCACAAATTCACCTCTAGCCCTACGTACACAAAATAGCAGAGTGAGACGGAGTGATTACGGATGATTTCTATTACTCTCGTCTCTATCTATCTATTTA
Source organism: Limonium bicolor (assembly GCA_023374045.1). Lineage (NCBI taxonomy): Eukaryota > Viridiplantae > Streptophyta > Magnoliopsida > Caryophyllales > Plumbaginaceae > Limonium > Limonium bicolor. The sequence continues at coordinate 63,459,512 of CM041778.1, read as the reverse complement.
ATATGTTAGGCTAGTTTACGTTTACTCTGGGAATAGTTATTATGTATCTGTATTAATTTTGCAATATATTTACTGGTTTTATTTTATATGCAGTTTGTTACGCTTAAAGTTTATCTCTCGCCTTTTTAATAAATCTCGTGAATTAATTAAATTGCTTGCTAAGTCTATTTTGATCAGACCAGGTGATAAATAGATAGGTTGATTAAGCCGTAAATCTGGAGAAAGCTTTATTATGATTTAATGAGTTAGTATTTTCAGATGCATAAATAATTCCTGATATCTAAACCGTCCGTTACATGTGAGATGCTTGAACCTTGATTAGACCAAGCATTTTCTGGTAACGAGTTCTTTTGAGTCTATGATTTAGTCCTTAAGATATTAAGAGGAATTTTGCCAAACAATTATAATTAAACCAGTAGAGATAGCATAGTTAATCAGATCATATTAACCTGACCCAGAGTTCCATTTTATTTGTCTGTCAACTTAGTTTATTTTATCTTTTCTTTTTATTTTATATTACAAGTCAATTAATCCCCCCTCCTGTGACACGCTTAGGTACTATTATATGTATATTAGTCCCACGGTTCGACATCCGGTTGCTTACATTTTCACTATACTACTGCGACCGGGATTTATTTGCAGCCCGACGTTTATTTTTGGGTTTTAATTTCTTTCTTTTATGTTAATATACCTGTTCTAACCACTCACAAATAACACGTCTGCAAAATGGCGCCGTTGCCGGGGACTAGTTTATTCTAGTCCCTAAGCCCCGGATTATTCACTTGTTATATTAGAATATTTTGTTTATATTATTTTTTGTTTGTTGTTTATATTAATAGTCTTTTATATTTCTGTCTATTTTATTTTGTTGTTGTTTATATTAATTATCGTTTATATTTGTTTATACATATTTTGTTTATATTATTAGTATGTGTGTTTTCTAATTTGTTATTGTTTCAGTAAGTAGCGTAATCGGAAGAAAAAAAAACGAACAGAGGTGTCAGCCTATTTGGACGGGGACAGGCACGCGGACAGAGCCCTGACCGCATAGTCTCGCGCGGACGTCCCAAAAAAAAAATTTGTGTTTCTTCTCCAATCTGCTCGTAATTCCGAAAAAAAAAATAAAAAAATTAAATTAATTCTGTTCTCTCTCCAATCTACTCCAACTTCTTAAATCTGTTTCTACTTCATTTTTATATTTTGTTTATATTATTATTATGTTGTTTCTAATCATTTTATTTTCCTATCTGTTTCAGTAGTTTTATTTAATATACAAAACACACAAAAAAAAAATGGAAATGGAACAGGTATTCGAGCAAGAGTTTTGCTATTCAGAGTATTTATACTGCTCCGTATGTGGGGGAACTCATGATTATGAGGATTGTCTCATATTCCAAGAACAACTCTGGTTAGAAGATCAACCAGATTACCTGGAGAGACTCGCTCAACCAGAACAGCAACCGAAGGCGAAATAATTCATGAGGTACAACACCCCACTACGGATGTAAGTTATTCTCTTCCTCTACGGTCGCCTACCGCCAGTTTCCATCCTTCTCTGTTCTCTATCCAGATGATGAGGATATTTACATCCTCGGAAATGAAGAGAAGGAATTGCCACCATCTCCCACCAAAATATCCAAACAAAACGCCACTATCACCTTTAAAGAATTAACTTTCTCTGAAGATGATTTTAATCAGCGTTCTTTCTATGAGCCTCACCTACAAGAGGAGGAAGTTTACATCCTCCAATTTGAGGAAGAAAATCATCACCACCGCCGGGTCTTCTGTTAGAACTACGTTCCCGCAGTACCTCCTCTCCTCAAACACCAGATTTTGAGGAGTATTAATTTTCTTATTTTATATGCCGAGGTAACGTTTTGTTTTGATCCAGGATAACAAAGCGGGCGTCTAGCCGAAGACGTTAAAGAAGGGCAGCTTCTCGGGAGGCAACCCGGGTGTATTTTTATTTTATTTGTTTTTATATGCACTTTTAATTTTCAGGTTCTCTTTAATATTATTTTTGCTAACTTTTAACCCCGTTTATAGTATGGTTGCTTCTAGTGTCTTATGCAGGTGCACCTCCATGTGGACACCGCAACCAAGCTACGCTACTTGAGGCTGAAGCTCAAGTGTGGGGGAACTCCTTTAACAAATAACAAAAATAATATCAGGGGAGTACCAGTTCTTTAATTTATGCTTTTTATTTAAATAAAAACTGCAGAGGAGCGTTTATGTGCTTAAATGTTTATTTGTGATCTTTGTGTTATCTCTATTTTATCTACTTACCGAAAAGGTCTTCTTAAACCTTCCCTTGTTTTTTCTGGTGAACAATGCGGACATTGTTCAATTTAAGTGTGGGGGAGTGTGCCCTTTTCGGTGACATTTTGTGCTTAAATGTTTAATCTCTCTCCTTATCATGCGTTTGTCCAATTCAAATATATGGACCCTTTTATGTAGGTTGTTCTCTTTAAGAATAAATACTATTATGAATTGTGGGATAAATGTACAAATTTTAAAATTTTGATTACTTTTGAGGAGCATTTTATATGCGGTGTGACCAAATAATCTGCAAATGGTTGGATTTTATTGCTCAGGGTTTCTTTCTGTCTTCTCTCTTAGGGATTGCTAAGGGGTACTTCTCTGTTTAAAAAAAAAGAGAAAGAATAAAAAAATAATAAGGGACTAGCGAGACACCATTGGTAACAACAAAGAGAGTTGAGTGTTCTTAAAAACAAAGGTTATGCCTACATTTTCTCATCCCTTATGCAAAAGTGAAACAAATGCATGAATCTATTTTTCCTTTTGTTTTCTCCTCAATGCCCATTCTTGAGAGAAGTTGGCCATGGAAAAAGTTCTCAGAGTCACCTAAAAGAAATATTGAAGTACCTTGGATCATACCCCGAAACTCTATATTTTAATTTTACCCTGAGCACACCTATGCCACCAGCAGTTAATTTTCACACTCCTCAATTAAGTTAAAAGATCATGTTTATCCTACCCTTCATAATAACATTTGTTACTATTGAGCATTCCCTACTTGGGTACATGGTTTTGCTTGAGGACAAGCAAAAAGATAAGTGTGGGGTGTGATAAGTGTCCAAATGAGCATGTTTATTAGGTGTATTTCATATATAATATTAGCACTTTCTTGCTCATTTCTCCACTTCGGTTAGTTTTCCTCTAGTTTATGTTTTATTATTTATCTCACAAAATTATTGGTTTAACATGAGGAAAACCAAGCCGGGAGTGAAGTAGACAAAGAGACGAACGCATAGACACAAACGGCTCAGAAAACGGACATATAACGAAGAATGTAGAGCCGGTTGAAGATTGTTATATATATATGTATAATATATATAATATCGCAAAGGGCACGACCGCCCATAACTAGCGGACACAACAGAGGAGACCGCCACTTAAGAGGCGGACAACACATAGGCGACCGCGAGGCGGACACAACAGAGGAGACCGCCACTTAAGAGGCGGACAACACATAGGCGACCGCGAGGCGGACACAACAGAGAGTACCGCCTACAAAGAGGCGGACAACACACATAAGACCGCGAGGCGGTCAAGACAGAGGCAACCGCCCCTTAACCAGGCGGACGGGACAGAGGTTACCGCCTCTTAATGGGCGGTCAAGGAGGCGGACAAGGAACACAAGACCGCCTCTAAATGGCGGACAGCAGAGAGGAGACCGCATGATATCAGCCGGTCGTGTATAAATGTCGAGCTTATCTTCTTCTTCTTCGTCTGCAACTCGCGCCGACTCTCTGCAACTCGTCCACTGCAACTTATCCATCTACCTTATCCCTCACGCGTCTTCATCTTCCTGTCCCCTGCGCAATCAATGAGAGCAATCAACAGTTAATCAAATTCGTACGGACCTTCTTCTCCTCTGCCTCTATATAAACCCACGCTCTCTGCTCAAATAAAATCATTCCCTTCATCATCAATCGATCCACGACCCAACTTCACCACTTCACACATTCATCCCATTTCTCTTCTCCCGTATTCTCCATTTTATTTATTTTACATTCCACAAATTCACCTCTAGCCCTACGTACACAAAATAGCAGAGCGAGACGGAGTGATTACGGATGATTTCTATCATTCTTGTTTCTGTTATTCTATTTAATATGTTAGGCTAGTTTACATACGCTCTGGGAACGGTTATTATGTTTCTGTATTAATTATACAATATTTCTACTGGTTATTTTATATACAGTTTGTTACGTTTTAAAAGTCATCTCGCCTTTTTAATAGATCTCGCGAATTTATTAAATTGCTCTACTAAGTCTATTTTGATTAGACCAGGTGATAAATAGACAGGTTAATTAAAGCGTAAAACTGGAGGAAGCTTTATTATGATTTAATGAGTTAGTATTCAGTTGCAAATGTAATTCCTCAAATACTCCTCTGCCGTTCGCAGGCTTTTGCTTGAACCTTGATTAGAACCTTGCATTACAGGTGAACGAGTTCTTATGAGGCTATGACTTAGTCCTTAAGATATTTACAGGAACCTTGCCAAATTATTAAACCAGTAGAGATAGCTTAATTATGCAGATTATAATAACCTGACCCAGAGTTCCATTTTATTTATCTGTTAACTTAGTTTATTTTATCTTTTCTTTTATTTTTTACAAGTCAATTAATCCCCCCTCTTGTGACACGCTTAGGTACTATTATATGTATATTAGTCCCACGGTTCGACATCCGGTTGCTTACATTTTCACTATACTATTGCGACCGGGATTTATTTGCAGCCCGACGTTTATTTTTGGGTTTTAATTTCTTTCTTTTATGTTAATTACACCCGTTTCTAACCACTCACAAATATAACGTCTGCAGTAGGGAATGCTCAATACTAACAACATATTATTATGAAGGGTAGGATAAAGAGGTGAACAGTACATGATCTTTAAATTTTTTCGAGGAGTGTGAAAAATCAACTGCTGGTGGCATAGGTGTGCTCAGGGTAAAAATAAAATATAGAGTTTCGGGGTATGATCCAAGGTACTTCAATGCTTCTTTGTTTAGGTGACTCTGAGAACTTCTACCATGGCCAACTTCTCTCAAGAATGGGCATTGAGGAGAAAACAAAAGGAAAATAGATTTATGCATTTGTTTCACTTTTGTATAAGGGATGAGAAGATAAAATGTAGGCATCACGCCTTTGTATTTAAGAACACTCCAACTCTCTTTTGTTGGTTACCAATGGTGTCTCGCAAGTCCCTTATTATTTTTTTTTATTTTTTGTACTTTTTTTTTAACAGAGAAGCACCCCTTAGCAATCCCTAAGAGAGAAAATAGAAAGAAACCCTGAGCAATAAAAATCCAAACGTTGCAGATCATTTGGTCACGCCGCATAAAAATGCTCCTCAAAAGTAATCAAATTTTTGTACCCCTTTATCCCACAATTCATAACAGTATTTGTTTTTAAAGAGAACAACCTACATTAGCAGGGTCCATAATTTTAATTTTTGAACACATGCAAGATAAGCTGAGAGATTTAAACATTTTAAGCACAAAATGCCCCGAAAAGGGCTCTTCCCCCACACTTAAGCTCAAGCAATGCCCTCATTGTGTAGATGGAATTAAATTAACAGGGCATGCAATTAATAAAGGAAAGAGTGTACTCCCCAATTTTCGTAGAGTGTATAGAGCTCCCCACACTTGAGTGCAGCTGTGGAATGACATGAAATGTACCTGTAAAGAATATTCTACACAGCCAGAAGAACTCAAGTAAAACCTGCATTTTATTATAACATATAAAAGTGAAATATAGTACAAAAAGAAAACAGTATTAAATTAAAGGAAAGACAAAAGATAGATAGTGGGTTGCCTCCCACCAAGCTGCCCGGGTTTAACATCTCTAGCTAGACGCATTTGACCAAGTTTAGGTTGGAGAAGAGTTTGAGGGCGAGGTATCTGAACAGCTGGCATTAGGAAGTTTGCACACTTTCTTAAACTTATGACGTGGAGGTGTCGTCTGTGTTCCTTTGGGCTGGAGGCTTCCTCGTATTTCTGCACAAAAGAAATTGCTAACAAAGCATTATTATTTTCAAGAATACCAGCATACCTTTTTAGACGGGATCCATTGATTTTGAAGCATTCTCCTTTCTTATTCTGGAGTTCGTAAACACCAAAAGGAGTAGTTTCAACTACTTGGAATGGGCCAGTCCAGTGAGATTTGAGTTTTCCAGGAAATATTTTCAATCTGGAATTATAAAGCAGCACCCAGTCACCAACTTTAAAGTCGCGTTTGTGGATCATTTGGTCATGGTGTTTCTTGGTGCGCTCCTTGTATATTGTCGCACTGTGGTATGCCTGATCTCTTAACTCCTCGAGTTCATAAAGTTGAAGCTTACGCTTTTCTCCTGCAGCTTCTATATCGAAGTTTAGGGCCTTGAGTGCCCAATATGCCTTATGTTCCAGCTCTACAGGCAGGTGGCATGATTTCCCATAGACGAGCTTAATAGGAGACATCCCGATGGGAGTCTTGAATGCGGTGCGGTAAGCCCAAAGCGCATCATCTAACTTTAATGCCCAATCCTTTCGTGATGAGTTAACCATTTTCTGGAGAATCCATTTTAACTCACGGTTCGAAACTTCTGCCTGGCCGTTTGTCTGGGGGTGATAAGGTAGAGCTACCTTGTGACGTACCTCGTATTTACCCATAAGCGCTTCAAATGAACGGTTGCAGAAGTGGGATCCTCCGTCACTGATAATAATTCTAGGCACGCCAAAACGGGTAAAGATGTGCTTTTTAAGGAATTTGGTTACGGTCTTTGAATCAGCATGATGACAGGGTATGGCTTCTACCCATTTTGACACGTAATCCACTGCCACTAAAACATATTGGTGGCCCTGTGAGGAAGGGAAAGGTCCCATAAAATCAATGCCCCAACAATCAAAGAGTTCCACTTCTAGTATTCCTTGTTGTGGCATTTCATGTCTTCTAGATGTGTTACCCATTCTCTGACAATTATCACATTGGGTGCAGAATTGGTAAACATCCTTGTGAAGAGTCGGCCAATAAATCCTGAGGCCAGGATCTTGGCAGCGGTCCTTGTGGGTCCATGGTGACCACCGGCTTCCCGTGAGTGACAAAAATGTATGACGCTGTGAACCTCATTTCCAGGGAGACACCGGCGAATCAACCCATCCGCACAGACTCGGAACAAATATGGATCTTCCCAGAAATAATGTTTTGAATCAGAAAGGAATTTCTTCTTCTGGGAGTAAGATAGATCATATGGTATTGTTCCAGAGACTAGATAATTGGCCAGGTCCGCATACCATGGCTCTTGTACCTTGGTGATATAAAGGCAGTCTCATCGGGGAAGAATTCGTTAATAGGCACACTATCCGTAGGAGTTACTAACCGGGAGAGATGGTCAGCGACGACATTTAATTTTCCGCTCTTGTCTTTGAATTCTATGTCAAACTCCTGCAGTAGAAGAATCCAGCGCAACAAGCGAGGCTTGGCTTCTTGTTTTGCAAATAGGTATTTGAGAGCAGAGTGGTCTGTGTGCACTATGACTTTGCTTCCCCATAAGTACGACCTGAACTTATCAAGGGAGAATACTATAGCCAGAAGCTCTTTTTCAGTGGTAGTATAGTTCTTCTGGGCATCGTTTAGTGTCCTGCTGGCATAAGCAATCACTCTTAAAATCTTCTCTTTTTTCTGGCATAGAGCTGCCCCCACTGCATAGTCACTTGCATCACACATGATCTCAAACGGGAGAGACCAGTCGGGTGATATGACAACAGGTGCAGATGCCAGTTTTTGTGTTATTGTATTGAAAGCAGCTGAACACTTATCATCAAAATGAAACGGGGCATCTTTCTGTAGCAGGTCGGTCAATGGTTTAGTGATTTTGGAGAAGTCTTGTATAAACCGTCGATAGAATCCTGCATGCCCGAGAAACGCTCGAATATCTTTAACAGAGGTTGGTGCCGGTAATTTCTCTATAACCTCTACCTTGGCCTTATCCACCTCTATTCCTTCAGTCGATACTTTATGTCCAAGGACAATCCCGTCCTTGACCATAAAGTGACATTTTCCCAGTTCAAAACAAGATTTGTATCCTCACACCGTCCTAGGATCAAATCAAGTTGTGCCAAGCATTTATCAAAACTAGAGCCATAGACAGAGAAGTCATCCATGAATACCTCTATGCTCTGTTCGATGAAATCAGCGAATATAGCTTGCATGCATCGCTGGAAGGTAGCAGGGGCATTACATAGTCCGAAGGGCATTCGTCTGTACGCAAAGGTGCCGTATGGACAAGTGAAAGTGGTCTTGTCCTGGTCCTCTGGTGCGATTGGTATTTGGAAGTACCCTGAGAACCCATCTAAAAAGCAGTAGTACTCTTGCCCTGCTAGTCTCTCTAACATCTGATCAATAAAGGGGAGAGGGAAGTGATCTTTCCTGGTTGCCAAGTTTAAGCGCCTATAGTCGATACACATGCGCCAACCAGTGATTTTTCTTTGAGGGATAGCCTCTCCCTTATCATTCACAACAGCCTCGATGCCCCCCTTCTTCGGGACAACTTGTACAGGACTTACCCATGGACTGTCAGAGATAGGATAAATGATGTTTGCGTCTAGGAGTTTCAGAACCTCCTTTTTAACTACCTCTTTAGGTTAGGGTTTAGCCGACGTTGGGGTTGCCTGATAGACTTGTAGTTTTCCTCCATGTAAATGTGATGCGTGCAGTAGGAGGGATCAATTCCTTTTATATCAGCAATAGTCCACCCGATCGCTGTTTTGTGTTTCTTCAATATCTCAAGTAACCTCGTTTCCTCCCCGGAATTCAGAGAAGAGGAAATAATGACAGGCAAATGGTCATTTTCAGCTAAAAAGGCATACTTGAGTTTAGAAGGTAGCTCCTTAAGCTCGAGCTCTGGTGGCTGTTCTATTGATGGAATTGATTTTTGAGGTATCCTGTCAAGTCTTTCGATTGGTGGTCGGTAGGCTTGAAAACTTGCCTTTCCTTTTTTCTACGTACGCGCCAGCATGGCGTTAACTTCCGGATCCTCCACCTTTTCTTCTAGAGAAGTACATAATACTTGCTCTAGCGGTTCAGTTTCAGCTTTCGGGATGGAAGATAGGGGATACATGTCCTCATCTGTAGAAAAATCGCCTTCCTCCTCCTCATCATCTGTTAATCCCACTGTCTTAGCGTGAGGAGAAAAGTTAGAACTTTTCTTCATCATTTTCTGCATATCGAATTCGATCGTTTCATCCTCGTATCTCAAGTGATCTTTCCATCGTGGACATCAATTATGGCTTTGGCAGTACTTAGAAACGGTCGACCTAGAATCAGGGGAACCTCAACATCGTCATCCATTTCTAGAATGACGAAGTCAGCTGGAAAGATAAAGCGAGACACTCCAACTACCAGATCTCGGACTATTCCCATTGGCTTGATCTCTGATCTGTCAGCTAGTTGGAGTTTGAAAGGAACCGGTTGCATCTCCCCTCCTCCTTTTACTTTCAAGAAGGTGGCGTAGGGCATGATATTAATACTGGCTCCCAGGTCGCATAAACCGCTTCCACAGTCCACTCCACCTATAAAACACGGGATAACGGGATTTCCCGGATCTGTTGTTTGGGAGGGAGTGCTCGAAGAAGGGCAGCAAGCATTCCTCCGTGAGGTGCACGGTTTCTTTTCCAGGTTTCTTCTTTTCTTTGTTAAGAGATCCTTAAGAAATTTGCGTAGTTGGGCATCTCTTGCAAAGCATCAATTAGAGGTATGTCGAGAGTCAGTTTCTTGAAAATGCTCAAGAATTTGGAAAACTGCTCATCTAGGTGTTCTTTTTCATCCTGTTGGGAAATGGGAGTTCACTGTTTTTAGGAGATGAAGATGGAATGTCGATAGTTATTTGGGATGGAGATGGAGTAGCAGGAATAGGAACTTGGATTTCTGAGGGAGGTGGGCTGGATTGGCTTGTCTGCATCATTGATGCTGGCCTCTTCTTGATTTTCTTTTTCTTTTCTAGTAGCAAGTTCTCTTCCACTCCTTAGGGAGATTGCACTCAAGTTCGCTGATTGGGATGTGCCATCTTCTATAAGGATTGAATTTGCTTGCTCTCTTGGATTGGGATTAGTCTGTGAAGGGAATTGACCAGGAGTCTTTGTTGGGTGAGTAACTGTTGAATCTGAGATTGCAAGGCTTTTTGGTCTTTGCGCAGGGCTGCGACCTCCTCTTGCGTGTCTCGGGATTTACCCATCATTGCCTTAAACATCTCTTGCATTTGAGACATTTCAGATTCAGGATTCGAAGGAGGTTGAGTTGGTCGACTCGAAGAAGCATCATTGCCATAAGGCTGTTGCTGATACTGCCTCTGGCCTCCTTGAAAATTGGACTGAGGTCTGTAATTTTGAGATGGTTGTAGTGTATGTGGGTTTTGGATATTGTCGGTGTTTGAGTAGCGAAGATTGGGTTGCATGTTACGTTGCCAAGGTTGCCTGTACCCTGAATTGTTGGTGAGATAGTTTGCTTCCTCTGCTGCTTTTAATTCTTGTAGTTGGGGGCATTGTTCATAGTCATGAGGCCCACCACATTGTGTACAAGAGATAGCTGGAGATGATTGGGACAGAGGAGCATAGCCTGGAGGGATTGTAGATGATCGGGAAATCATCGACTTAGCTTGCTGAGGGTAGGAGTTCATAGCCATCTGCTCAACCACTTTCTGCAGAGTACTTACTTTTGTTGCCTGCTGAGCATTGCTCTCCATGAGTTGCTCATGGCTTTTCATCAGCAGGTCAAACTTGTTATCACTTTCCCCAACATGGTATAAACCTGGAGTACCGCTCCTTGATCCACCGGAGGCCCAGTCTCTGATTTCTTCACAGAGAGATTCCATGCTATTCAGAAACTGTTCTCCTGGCTTTTTCAGAATGTCAGCCCCTAACGAGGACAGTACCATTGTTCTGCATGGACCGATCAAGCCTTTGTAAAACAATTGTGATACTTGTTCTTTCGTCAGACCATGGTGAGGACAAGTAAGTAGTAGTCCTTTGAAACGGTCCCAAGTTTCGCAAATGTTCTCCGACCCTGGCTGCTTGAAATTATAGATTTCAGCAATCATTTCCAACGTTCGGCTCGGGGGCAGGAATTTGTCGTAGAACTTGGTGGCTATTTCATCCCAAGTACCGATGGTACTTGGTGTCAGGCTATGATACCATTTGCTCGCACTTCCCGTCAGGCTGTGAGGGAATAATGACAGTCTTGCGTACTGGAGTACTGCGTCGGTCGCAGTTAGACTGTTGGCATGCTGCAAGAACTTGGTAACATGTAACAGAGCTTCGTCAGGATTGGTGCCATCAAACATGCCCAACTCCTTTACACATCGGATTTGATGATACGGCTTCAACTTCTGCCACTCATCGTATTCGGATGGGGTAAGGTGAGGAAGGATGATGGCAGGCTGTTGTCCTAGATTAGACGGCCTGTTGATATTTCGAACTGTCGCTGGTGTAGATGCCATGTCAGCTTCCGGGTTAGATTCTATCTCTGTGGTGGTAATGTTTTGTTGAGTTCGTCTCTGCCTTAGAGTGCGCAGAAAGGTTCTCTCGATCTCTGGGATGTAACCAACCGTGTGATTATTAATATTTTCCGGGAGGCTGTTTGACCTGGTAAAAGGCATTCACCACACTCAAAACAAAAAAAAACTCGTGATGTGTTAAAATAAATAAAAATGGACAGAAATTATAAGTTAGTAGTTAGAGACAGAAAATTAAATGACGAAAATTAAATGACAGAAATTATAAGTTATAATTAAATGACAAAATTAAATGACAGAAATTTTAAGTTAGTAGTTAGAGACAGAAAATTAAATGACAGAAATTAAATGACAGAAATTTTAAGTTAGTAGTTAATTTACTGAAATTTAAGGACAATGGAAATTAATGATGAAAAATAAATGACATAAAATAAGAGTCAGAAGTCAGATGTCCGTAGTCAGATGTCCAAAGTCAGATGTCCAAAATAATAGTAACAGATTATTATAATATAACAGGTGAATTATCCGGGGCTTAGGGACTAGAATAAATCAAGTCCCCGGCAACGGCGCCATTTTGCAGACTGTATATTGTGAGTGGTTGGAACTGGTGTAATTAAAATAATCAAGAAAGAAATTAATACTCAAAATATCCGTCGGGCTGCAAATAAAACCCGGTCGCAGTAGTATAGTAAGACAGAAGCGGCCGGGGTCAAACCGTGGGACTTATAGCGAAATAAAATAGTACCTAAGCTTGTCACAAGAGGGGGGGATTAATTGACTTGTTTTTGTAAAATAAACAACAGATAAGATTAACTGAGTTGAAGATAAATTAAACGGAACTCTCCGGGTCAGTTTATATAATCTGATTAATTATGCTATCTCTACCGGTTTATTATAATAGTTTGGCAAAATTCCTGTTATTATCCTAAGGACTAATCATAGACTCATAAGAACTCGATTACCAGAAAATGCAAGGTCCGATGAAAACTCAAGCAAGCACTAGTAAACGGAAATTAAGTGCGAGGAATTATATTCTTGCAAATGAGTACTAACTTATCCGATGAAAATAAGTTTCCTACAGATTTACGGCTTAATTAACCTATCTGTTTATCACCGATCAGATTAAAACAGATTTAGTAAAGCTTTTTAATAAATCGATGAAATTTATTAAAAAGGTGAGAGATAAACTTTAATCGTAACAAACTGTATTTATTTTAACCGGTAGAAATATAGATTACATAATTAAACAAATTACGGCTAAACCTTCGCCCGGAGTAAATCCTCTTAGCCCAACATAATTAAAAAGACAGAATAAGAAGTAAAAGAAATCATCTGGGAAAGATAATTAATTCAGCTCCACTATCTCGACTGCTAATATTTGGGCAGAGGTTGGACAGAACAACGGTATGGAATGGAATGTTTTTATGAAATGAGGTGTTGTATGGAATTTATGTGGATAATATGTGGATGAGATGTATGATTTTTTGGAGAGTTTTATGGTATTTTTATGGAGGAAAATGGCATAAGTTTGGGGTGGAATGAGATATGGATTAATGGAGGGTTGTAGGTGTATTTATAGAAATATAGGTAAAAGGGGGAGTTTAGGCGGTGGTATTTCCGTGTGAAGAGATAATGTATTTATCTCTTCACACTGCTGCCGACCTGCCCTGTACGCTGGCAAGATCGACATGTCCGGACCACCGTCCGGACCAGACTGGTCCGGACATGTCGATTTTTCTTCTATGGCGCGCTGGCATGTGTTGGTCCGGACCAGGTGATCCGGACACTAGGTCCGGACCAAAGGTCAATTGCCTCTAAAATGTTCGTTTTAAGCTCCGATTTGATCCCCGTCTGCGCCTATGCGTTCGTCTCTTCGTGTACTTTGCCTCCTAGATTGGTTTTCCTCATGTTTATCAATAAATTTGTGAGATAATCAATAAAACATAACTAGAGGAAAACTAACCAAAGTGGAGAAATGAGCAAGAAAGTGCTAATATAATATATGAAATACACCTATAAAACATGCTCATTTGGACACTTATCAGTTATATTCCGTTTTATTACTAATTCCTCTATTTTTCCCACATTTCATTGTATTTTGTTAGTTGTTTTTCCATCTTATTCACCGCTACTTGTACATATCTACTTCAATTTCCATTTTTATGGCTTTCACTTGTATTTGCATTTCATCGTGTTAGTACTATTTCATCATTTCATGTGCTTATCATCATTTTATTTCATTTGTTTAAAAAACTTTATTACATTTTTGTTTTATTTCTTTACATTCCTTTATCTCATAACTCTCAAGAAGAAACAATTCATTTCATTTAAACTCTTTCGTTTCGCTGCATATTTCCTTTTAAAGAGATTGTGTTTTTAAGGAATTCGATCAGTTCAAATTAAAGGTCTAGTATTATATCTTGCTTTTGCATATTGAGTTTATTGTAGTTTAACTGGTAAGTGCTTGTGGTGCAGATGGTGAGGTCTTGTGTTCAATTCTTGTAAGGCAAAGGAAATTTTTATTTTTTTGCCTTATGTTGACCTATTTAACCCGTTTACCCAAGATTGATCTGACCCAGAAAACTAACACTAACCCTAATCCTATTCCCAGTTTTATAAAAGCCTAACATCTAACCTAGGAGACCTGCTGGTACTCTGGGATTGCACCAGTAGCCCAATGATCAAAAAAACTCTAAACCTAGGAGACACGGGCGACGCCGCCTCCATTCTCTTCAGATCCGACATCTTCATTTTCTTCTTTGCAAAAACCCAGTCGATGCCTTATTCTTCTTCTTCTTCTTCTCGTTTTTATTTTCCTCCTCCATCCTCTCTGGTTTCTTCTCCGAAGACCTTCGATCCTAGTGTACCTTCTCTATTGGTGGTCTTCATTCTCATTCATCATCGGCACTCCTTTTCCGGCGGTTGGTATCGACGACTCTGGAAAATCCTAAAATACAAGGATTTATCTTCTTCCCTCTCCTCTTGTTGATTATCGCTAGCAATGCCCACCTCCTGATCGTTCTACAAAATGAAAAGGAGGCGATTCTGCCCTCTTATGCTTCATTTTTCTGTCTTATGCATTCTTCCTGATTATGTACCGTGGCTCAACCCACGATGGGTTTGAAGCTTTCACTTGAACATTCGACTATAATCAACCCAATCTAGTGCTTGTTCTTTCGGAAAAAATGGTTGGATCCTTTGTTCTTGTTGTCGTGTCTTCTTTTGGCTCAGGTCACCGACGATCTTCCCAAAACCGGTTATGGAAGCGGATCACACCCTGGGACACTCTGCATGAATCGATTTCAGAAAACTTATTCACATTACCATGTTTTTGTGTTCAATTTGAGGCCAATCTCATCTGCCTCTTATAATCCCGAATCATAGTCTATTTCTTTGAATCTTTTCATATTATTTCGGTTGATCTATTTGCGATTACGAACCGACTTTTTGTTTACCTCTGTACTTGGTGGTTTGTGTTTCTTCTCTCACCATCTTCTCTTTTCTTTGCAGGGTATCTCTGTACTTCTTCTAGCGGTACCCCAATTCCGTCCCTCGATACTTCTCAGCTCACTGTATTATGCGTGAATACTGCTATGTGTTAATATTCTCTATTTGCTTTTTCTGTTATTCCGCATACACTGTGTTTTGTACTTTCTGGCCCCGTCGGGTTTGCGCACGAGCTAAAGCAATCCAGGCCATGCTTCTGATGAAATCAGTGTCTTCGTATCTGGTGTTGTTTGCTAACATAGCATTCGCCACCTTGGTAAAGGGTTTCTGGAGGTGTTCTCCTTCGACCGAAGGCACTCGTACCCTTTTCGTTTTTTTAGCCCATTCAATTATGCTTATTAACCTAACGTCGTCCGATTTTTGTTGGTGTTCTTTTGAGTAACTTGCAGGAATCTTCATGGTAAGTAGGCACAGGAAAGCACCTCCCCTATTGTTTCTTCTCTCGAATTTTTTGTTTCAACTAATGCTCTGTTTGGTCTCTGGTTTATATTGCTGAAGTATTTACAAGACTCAATCATGGTTTCCTTGTGTCAAATCTGCACGTAATGCCCTTGCTGTTGTGCGGTGAAATTGGCGGCTAATGTCTGATCTGGTCAATCGATGGGTTAAAAGGGTTTTCTGTATATCAGTCTTGTCCTATTCATATTATCTCTGCTTATTGCTTTAGACTTGTTTTAATTGGTTTCCATCCCTTTTTCCTACCGAGGTACCTTATCCAAGCTTGGTGATTATAAACTAAGCATGCATGCCCAGACTAACAATCCTTCTCTCGGTATTTCATTACAATCTGAAAGTCCTATTAATATTTTTGGTTTGATGCATGACCATGTATGCGGACCATGTGCTTGCTTGTGTTGCCAAGTTCTATTTTCAGCCTTTTGTCTCATGAACGCTAATTGCTAAATTGAACTCATGCAATCATAATGCTCCCAGCTTTATCGGTAGTAAGCTATCCTGTGTGAAAACGCATGACTGTCCAGATTACTAACGCCCACTTGTTACTTTTGTGTGTTCTGTTTTCAAGCCTTAAGAAATGAGAGAAGAAACTTGGCTTAGAGTAAAAATTCATTTAGATGGGTTTACTGGTATTCTTCTTCAAGTTCATATGTTCAATAATCAGATATCAGGTTGTTACCTTACAACCGAATAAAAATGCAGATCCCACCAATCAGTTGTTTAAGAAAAAAAGTTGGGAATATAAAATGTTTCAATGACTTGGGACTTAACATTCGGAGTCTCTCGAAATAACGTGTTATGCTGGAACCGAATTTGTTGAATAGGTTTAATTTGTCTTTGATATTCGTGAATAGCCCATAACTTTAGCAATAAGGCCTAGGTGGATTGCATGTGGCTTTGAAAGCTCTTTATTCGGGGTTTGACCTTTGTATTCTTTTATGTGGGACTAAAAGAAACGTGCCATACTTGGACATGGGATTTATCGTAAAATAAAATAAAGGGTGAGATACAAATGTACATACTAGTTCATGTTATGTTTGCTTGTTTGTTTATCTTCAATTTCAAATTCATGATTATTTGTATTATATGCTATTTGTATAGATTAGTTTGGCATTGTTGGGTCCAGCCCAATATAGAGCACCGAGGACATAGGAAGCCTAGACAGCCAATTAGGTTGCCCTCTTAGTGGACCTTCGAGGTCCATTTTAGAAAAGCTCTAGGTTTGGGGTATCCTCAATGCATACGGGTCCTAGACACGGTCCATGTGAGGAATACCTGTATTCCTAAAACTTTCCAAATCATCCCTTAATTTCAGAATAAATATACAATCAACAAAGTCCAATCCATTTGTAAATCCAAATATTTTCATTCAGACACGACTTAAGCCCACTAGCTCCTAATAGTTTCAAACAATTTTTTTAATCAGCCCATTTGAAAATCTGCTTTCAAAGCTCAACTCCCAAATTTGGGCCCAATTCCACCAAGCCTGGCCCCTTTCAAAACTCGGCCCAATACTCAACCTGGCCCAATACCCAGTTCGGCCCAAAACCTAATCTCAGCCCAAGCCAAAGCCCAATTTGAGGCCCATTTAAAAGCCCAATTTGAGGCCCATTTCAAAGCCCAATTCGAGGCCCATTTCAAAGCCCAATTTGAGGCCCATTTTAAAGCCTAATTCAAACCCAATTAAAAAGGCCCAAGGCCTATTTCAGCCCAAAAATAATCCTCAGCCTAAATAAAAAGGCTCAAGGCCCATTTCAGCCCAAAAACAATATTCAGCCCAATAAAAAGGCCCAAGGCCCGTTTCAGCTTCAGCCCAAAACAATCTTCAGCCCAAATAAAAAGGCCCAAGGCCCATTTCGCCCCACAACCAATCTCGACCCACAACCAATCTTGGCCCAAGCCCAACTCGGCCCAATGTCCACAAATCGACCCAATCCCACAAAATCGACCCAAGCCCACAAAATTGGCCCATGCCTAATCCGAACCCGGCCCAACAAGCCCAACAAGGCCCAATAAGCCCACACCGGCCCATTACCCAAGGCCCAAAACTCAAAGCCCATGGCCCAGAGTCCAAAATAGATCCAAGTCCACAACTAACCCTTTAGCCCAACACTTCAAGTCCAACCAAAATCAGATCCTCTCCAAGTCTCAAAAAGAAGCTCGCCCATGAAATGTTATCCAACTTTAATCCAATCCAAGTTCACAAAAATAAACCAAAGTCCAAAAAAAAAAAATAATCCAAGTCCCAACCATCCGAACTTTGACCTGAACCTTGACCCAAACCTTTGACCACTTGAACTTTGACCCGAACCTTTGACCACCTGAACTTTGACCTTTGACCACCTGAACGTTGACCCAAACCTTTGACCACCTGAACTTTGACCTTTGACCTTTGACCAACCTGAGCTTTAACTTTGACCCCAGTTTGACTTGATCCCATTTTGACTTGGTCTAGCCTTGACCCAATCCGTTCAAACCCAATTCATTCAGCCCAATTCAATTCAAACTCAAATCATGATTCATTTCATCCAATTCAAACTCAACTTGTAAATCCCGTTCAAAAGTCCGAAAACGTCTCTTGCTTTTTCAGCTTTAACCTTAAAATCTTTGTTCTCTCAAATTTCAAACAACTACTTTATTCAAATTTCATCAAGTTTTCCAAGAAACCATTTTGTGGAATTTTAAAAGGAAAAACTTTTCTCACATCACAGAAAACTCTTCTCAACTGCAGAAAGTTCTTCTCACATATACAGAAAGTTTTCTCCTAATACATTTCTCAAAATCAGCGTTTCTTTACAGAGAATTCCGAACAACTTCAAACTCTTTTTCAAAACTCAGCTTTGAAACTCAAAATAAACCGTTTTCAGGGAACAAGAAATGTCTAACACTTTCAAAACGTTTTCTCCTTAGTTAGACATCACTTGTCTCCCTTCCAAAATAAAATCCGAGGCGGGGCACTGGGGTCGTCACATCCCTTGTCGCAGTCTGGACTTCTTTAGACGGGGCGTTAGGGTGACAAACATCCCCTAATTGCAGCCTAGATTTTTACGAGGCGGGGTGCTAGGGATGTGACTGCCTTCCTAGTTGCAGCCGGGATTTCAGAATCATCTAACTCCTTTCCACTAAATTTCAGTTTTAACGTTTTAAAACCCGGGAGTTAGAGACGTTATTAGGATTTGACCGAGGGCACCTCATTCATGGTGTTTCTCTCTAAATCCTATTTTCGACATAAATTCATTGCCCCATCTTTCGAGCCTCGGTACTTATTATTAGTTCGTGTTCGAGGGGGTACATAGGGTAATCCCTCGGGATTATCTGCCCTTTTACAACAAAATGATTTTCGGTTTTAAAATTTTAAGAGAGACAATTCTGAACAAATCAATCCAACCCTTTCATTAAAGCCTTAACCCCTAAGCACTCCTCAATCCTTTCCTAAGTAAAAGTCACAAGTCTTGCTAACATAGGACCCTTTATTCTTAAATGCTCTCGAACAACCTTAGTCATCTTAAACCTGAAACATCTTCAAAACCCGAACACCTGTAAACCAAATATCCTCTTTCCCGCTCCATCAACACTTTCGACTTCCTAAAACACCTCAAAATTTTGACCATTCAAAAATCCAAATTTTACAAACACAAACAACTCCTCAATTCCACCAAATGATTCAAATACCCCTTAACTCCACCAAAAACGACCAATATGCCCTTTTACTCCTCAAAACTCCCATCATCCTTTTAACCTCGTGAAAGTCGAAACAACCTCAAACCTTTCAGAAACAATCAAAACCTCTCAACTTTCAACCAAACCAACTCCAAGACCAGCCTATTTCTCCAAATTCTTGGAAATCATATGTTCTTTAGTCCACACTCAATCCTATCCTTTGGCTTTAAATTGAATATCTCTAATAAGGTTTTGAAAGAAGGCATCCCGACAATTGGAGACCGAGGTTTCCTCAGGCGCTAATCCGAAGTCGTGGTCATTGCCACTTCTGAGGGGTGTAACCCAGTGCGAACCCACACAAAATCTTTGGTATGATCAGATAAGTCCAATCCATATCACAGAGTCAATTGACGGTTCTTAGAACCCTTCTCCTCCCTTCCTAGTTCCTCAGGTCAAACTAGGTGGCGACTCTAGTCAATTCCGCCTTATAGAGGCCTAAGTCCGCGGGGGCCCATTGAGAGCCGGTGTAGTGCACACTTGCACTCTCCCCTTTATGCTTTCTGGGAAGGACGGACGATGAAGTAGGTATTTGAGGGATGCCAGAATAACGGGTTTTCACCCTCCACAGAATGGCATTTTAGGATCTAGGCTTTTCATGTCAAGAACCATATTTAGATAGACCCGCCTCATACCGAAAAATCACCCTCCACAAAACCAAGGCAGTTTATGGTCATTTTTCAAAAGCATCATGTCCTCGGGAGGGTTTTGTGCCACCATTTAACACTTCCGCGTATTTTTGGAAAAAAGTTACCAATTTTTTTTCCCAAAACAGTATTTTGGCGAAATTTTTTCGACTATTATGGCCCTGTTTGACAACCACCTTTAAAATAGGGGTTCAGATTAAACTGTCTTTATTTCTTGAAAATCTACATAGCTTTATATTTTGGGGTGTCCGGCACAAACATTTTAGCCTTCATTCATTAAAGTTGTCTTTATTTGTTCAGTTTACTGAAACACCCTCCCATTTCATCATTAGAGATCTAAACCAGATATTCATCATCTACAAGCTAGTGGGAAAGGCAACTGAACGTGAAGAGCTGGAAAAACTGAGTTCATAACTTTACCTACCAAAAACCAGATAAGTGGGTTGATTGGCTCCAAAAGCATCTTGAAAAGAACATCCGAGAACAAACATATTGGAATACATTTAGTAAAGATGCAACTCTAGTTAATTAGTCGTAGATCCAATATTAGGATTCATCACGGCCTTCAACAAGCCATGCCCCCGTCATTAATAATTGAGAACAATACATTCAAGAAATCCTTATTCCCTACATCTTTTCCGCACCGCTTGAACGACCTTACTTTCACCAAACCCAAAGAGATTATGAAAATGTAGTGTTGTCATTGCATGCCTTTTATCTCCGCGACAACAACAAATCATAATGAAACTCACGAAACCCTCTTTAAACAATCAACTTCACTTTCACCAAAGGCAGCTTCAATCTGCTGACTGGCCAGGGGATACCCTATAACTTATGAAAAAGCATAGGGTAATCTCGTATTTGTGAAGGCTCAAGGAAACCATAAAGTAACTCTATTTCCCAAACGCAGGTAAACCAATGTTTATTTTAAAGGTCATTTGCTACTTTTATCAAGAGCAAATAAATATAGTCAGACTATAATTATCAACATAATAAAGGTGCTTTACAAGGAAAATCAGGATAAAGGTCCCTAAGGAACAAGGCCTTATATGGTTGAAATATAGGGCTTGAAGTGACTTTAGTGAGCCCGTGCCACCTAGTGTTTTCTTTTAAGTTAATGACCAGGCTATTGGATTTGGACCGTGAGGACATACAAGAGCCACCACACCAATCCCTTTAATTTTTTGGCGAGTCAACAGAGCAAAAAGAAACAATTAAAATATTGCATTTGAAAGTAGAAGTAAAGTCAAAGTAATGTAGGAACGATGTAACATGTTTGGAGGAGAAAGAAATCTCCCTCCTCTCTCTTCCCCTTTTCCATTTTGTCTTGTTACTATTACATGCATACTCATCTTCTTCCCCAAAAGTCTTCATAGCCAAGCTCATCTCATCCCCCTCCCTTTGTTCTACCTTATTCCTTTCGTTTCATCTTCGAAATCTCTTTCCCTTTCATTTCTCTTGTCTAGGTTCCTCTCTAGCTTTCTTTCAATAATTATTATTGTTTTCCTCCGCCGTTGCTGGGTTGTTTCCGTTGCCATTGCCGTCGCCATTGCCGCCACCACCACCGCCGCCGCCGCTACTGCCACGCCGTCTTCTCCTTTCCGGCATCTCCAACGTTCGACCCTCTCCGGTGAGGTTTCGGTTTTACTTTTTGTTTGTCTTCAAATAAGCCTCTGGTGAATTCCGTTTCTCAGATCTAGCTTCGCCCGACTTGTTGTCAAGATCTGGTGCAGATCCAGGGTTGCATGTCGATTTTGGGTTGCCAAATCCAGAATCCAACTCACCCCTTGTTCCTCGTTCTGGCCGAGGAAAATAAGTTTATGTGTTAGTTTTCTAAATTTGCTGGTTGCGGTTTTGGGTTTTAGTTTGGTCCATCCGAAGTTTGATGAGGATTGTTCCTTCTGCATCAAGGTTTCCCAATTTCTTTGGTCTTGAGTTAGAGTCAACTATGAAATCTGTCCACTTAGATAGAAGTTGTGTTTTTGCTTGTTTGTATAGGGGCCGCCCCTTAGGGTAAGGCTTTCCTTTAATGATTGCCCATTTTGGGATTGTCTAAGTTAGTTGTCCTAACTTTTGGTTTAGGGGAATCAAATGTTAGTTTCACCTCCTCGTGGTTTCAGAGTCTTGTCGTTGTCCTCGTCTCCGTGTTCTCCCCGTTGCTAAATTTGTAATATTCGTTTAATCAAATCTATGTCGTTGTCTTCGGAAAAAAAGGTAAAAATCTAGAACACAACCCACGAAATAAGGGGAGGTTTGTTTTAATCGGGGGAAACCGAATGAAATGAGGAAAGAGAATAGAGAGGAATGTAAAAGAATTCTCTTTGATTCTCCGGTTGTTTGTTTTAGCTGGGGAATGACATAAATAACAGGTCAACAGCTGCGGTCAATGACCAACGGTTGCCGGCTGTTGGTCAACGGTCATTAAATGTCGATCAACGGTCATTAAATACCGGTCAACATTCACTGATCACAAGTCAATGGTCATTAGTCATCGATCAATGGTCATATATCACCAGTCAAAATATAATAGGGAAAGAGAATCTCATCCCCTAGTAGACAGTGAAAATCTAAATAGAGAGTTTTGGGTAATAACATTCCTTTCTTCTTTTCCTTTTTTTATCAGATTCTTTTCTTCTTTTCTGAAAATGGACAAAATAAACAGTAGAAATAGATAGCAGCAAAGAGAGTGATTCCTATTGACGCCTCTAATTTCTGGAACGTGTAACGTTGAATGGGCCGTCCAAAGAACCACCGCAAAACTTGCTGGAACCCAAAATAGAGATTGTGAAGAGGCGAACTCCGCTTCCAAATCGATCCGGAAGAAACACAGCGACAGACCGTTTAGGTAGCAGGAACAATTTCTTCGATCCCCATCGGTTAATTCGGTGTCTTCTCTACAGTGCAATTCTCGCGTATCGAATTCTCGGACATTTTTACGCTACTACTTCCATCCACCTTCCATTCCCTCTCTTTCGATTCCTGTTCCGTCATTCTGTTGCCGATTGTGTGACTATCTATTTCTCGATCTCAGGTGGGAACTTGTCTTTTTTACAATTTGCATCTGAATGTAAGAACAAGAATCCGTTTGTTATTCCTGTCTAATTAACTTTTTGTTTCTGCGTTGATAGTTGTATGTTTTTGTGCATATATCTTCAAAACATTTTGGGTTTAGTTGTTTGTTTATAAAGGACTTCTGGGGTGTTCAAGTTAGGTTCTTTCGCTCCGTGTTCTTTCTAAAAAGCCACCCAGCCATGCCAATGACGTTTTCTTTCTGTTAACACTAAGACTTAGAACTTTTTGGACAAGATTATGCCAATCTTGGGTCTGGTTAATCAAGGATGTTCTTTTATCTTATATGCCTCGTTAATTGTGCTTCTTTACCCGTTTGGTGGATTTGTTCCCTTCGGAGATTATTATTTGTACTTGCTGCGTCTTTGTTCCAGTTGATTCTTCATTATATCCATTGATTATGAAATCAAGCTCTTTGTATTTGTATTTAGATAATACAACAACATCAAAGCCTTATAGGGAGGAGTAGAATAAGAAATCAGGATTACCAAAACAAGGTGGAAGTGTATATAGATCAGGATTATCAAAAGGTGGAAATGTGTATAGTATGATAGTAAACATACCAATAAAATCGACAGTTAATGAGAAAGGATTTTTTTGAAAGGTGCAGTATAGGAAGAAAATCAAACAATATCACATACAACCAACCACTTAATTACTTCGTCTTCCTGAAAGACATTGTCACCTCTATCTCGAGTAGACACATGTTATTCTGATCACTCAGCCCATATTTGTCTGGGACTTACACTCTCCCTCCTTTACCCCATGTCTTTAAGATACTTCATCATCTACCCCGAGTATTTATATGTCCTTTTTGACCAATCTAGTCTATATCTGTCTGGATACTTGTATATAGATCATCTTTGACTAATTTTCATCTCTTTTTTGGACAGATCAAGCATGGCCGCCAAGTATATCATAGGTGCACTTGTTGGGTCATTTGGGATTGCTTACATCTGCGACACTTCGATCTCTGACCATAAATTATTTGGAGGTCTATCTTTATTTGTTTATTTATTTTCTCTTTCTGATAGAAAATCCGTCCATTCAAACCTGTTAGATACCATATTGATTTGTTCGTGCAATATCAGGGACAACACCCAAGACGGTATCAAGCAAAGAATGGTTCGAGGAGACTGACAAAAATTCCAAGCTTGGCCCCGTACTGCTGGTCCACCCGTTGTGATGAATCCAATCTCCCGTCAGAATTTTGTCATTAATCCCAGTGACTCTTAAAAAGCGCCTTACCTGATATTTTTGGATTTTGAAATTCGGTAATTGATGGGTTCTTTGAAATCAATTTTTTGTCAAATAGCTGGTTTTCACTCTTCAGTCAGATGATACTTTGCTGTTGAGTCCATGGAATAATGCTACATAGAATACATCATCTGTGAATGCTACCCCGTTTCTTTTCCCACTTGTTCTATTTTGATGATAGGTAATTGCAGATTATCTCTCTATTGTTTGTTGATTATTTTCCATTGTCTCTATATTAACGCATCGTACACTAGTACCTGTGTTTCTTATATGCTTGCTTTGCTCCTTGGACTACTTAGCCAGAGCTTTCAATTTGGTTGTTGCTCTTGTGGTATATATATCAACAAATGAGCTATTGGTTCTGTGCTGAAGGGTGACCTTCAAATGAAACCCTAGTATCCTCCATGTATCCATCCCTTCCCCCTAATAATTCTTGCTGTCTGTGCTGTTTAAAGATGTGTGGGGTTGGTTTGTTATGTTAACATGTAAGACTGTAACTACATTTCATGATAGGTCTCTTTGATCTTCTCTCTAAAATATCTTGAGATCATTATTGACAATATGCTTTTCGTCCAAGGGTGGCAGCTCATTGCCAGGTTATTTCTTTTAACGAATGTTCTATTCTGCTATATGCCCCCAACCGAACAAAGCTAATAAGGGCATCCACAATGGTGGTGAGTGTCTTACCATATTTCTAGGTGCCACATCAACAAAATATATTATTTTATTATTAAGAAACTCTCATCTCTACAATAGGAGAGTTCCTTAGCATTCTCTCCCCACACCAACTATAATTACTTTATCTACTATTAAGAGTTTTTATTTTTTTTAATTATTGTTGCAGTGCTGTAGCCAGTAAATTGATTCGTAGAGCGTTCCTTAAATAAGGAACGATGAGAGAGAAATTAGAGGGAATCCACACCATTGTAGTAATTTTTTGAGTTTCTTACTGACACATACGGGTGAAATCCACACCATTGTGGATGCCCTAAGGACACATCCAATCCCTCTGTATATTTTTCCCAGCTATCGCTGACTATTGTCAGTGAAGGTCTCTATAATCTATTAATTAGGACCGGTAAGTTAGAGCTTTAATTGTTTCTGTAGGGTTATGGTAGGTTGGCGGATGATTTTATTTTGAGTTTTATATTTTTAGGCTTTCTTGTGTTGGTCTTACTTTCAGAGTGCAGTGCACTCAGTTCTATGCGGCCATGTGATCCTGGCCTTTGCCCCTAACTATATAAGTAGGAGTTCTTACTGTATGTTCCAGTTAAAATAACATGCAAGAGGAAAGTGCTGTTTTTGAAGAATGATGCAGTGAATTCCACCTGCCTTATTTTATTCCTATAGGATCCATCAGCTAATTCTTAGCAGAAAGCTACTTGCGTTTTGACATATGAAGTATGCTAGCCGTAACCTTTTGTTAACCCTATATTGGTGTCTAGTGATGATGATGCTTGTGACTCATGGTAGTTGTACCTTAGACGTTGAGATGGGTAAGGGATCCTACTTGTGAAGCTAACTACTGGCTGTACTGAAACAAAGCTACCCGTAGTACCACCTGAATAGTAGACCTTCATGAACATCAATCTTTAATTCTCCAGGATGTCTGCAGAACTAGTTGTATGAACACACTCTATGGGGGGGGGGGGGGGGGGGGGGGGGGGGGGTGTGGGGGGTTTTAAATGTAAAAACAAAAATGGATCTTTAGTCTCTCTCTCCTTTTTTTTTGGGAAAATTCACGGATATACCCCTGCTTTCTTTTGTAATTCACAATATACCCCTGTGATTTTAGTAATTTAACTTTAAATATGCTTAAATGTTGTTCAAAATTGAAGAAACATTACATGGACGATGCTAAGTGTTATATTTTGGTCCAATATCAAATTTGAAGTTTTTTAAGCTCACATGTGACCTGTGAGACCCAATGAACAGTTACATATTTATTGGGTCCCACATGTCACATGTGAGCTTAAAAGCTTCAAATTTGATATTGGATCAAAATATAACACTTTAGCATCATCCATGTAAAGTTTCATCAATTTTGGACAATATTTAAGCATGTTTAAAGTTAAATTACTAAAATCACAGGGGTATATTGTAAATTATGAAAGAAAACAGGGGTATCTCGTGAATTTTCCCTTTTTTCTGCAAGTGCAGCACACCAGATGCTCCACACACTGCTACCTAGCTTGGTTGCCCTGTGGTTAATATCTTCAGTACTATACTGTTGTTGAAGGTTTCCTTGAGTATTTGATTTCAGCATGTGAATATAATGCGGAATTGTGATCCTGATTCAATCAGAATGAACCTTTTGCCTTAAAAGAAAAGAATGTTCAACATGGAGTCGGTCATGGACTACACTCCCTTTAATTTCCCAACCATTAAGGAGCTAATCAAGGCAGAATTTGTCACGATTAGATTACAAAAATATCAATACATCGGTGTAAGATATTTACAGAACTTTTTTTTTTTGGTCGCAATTTACAGAACTTAATTACGCGAC
Organism: Limonium bicolor; assembly: GCA_023374045.1. Classification (NCBI taxonomy): domain Eukaryota; kingdom Viridiplantae; phylum Streptophyta; class Magnoliopsida; order Caryophyllales; family Plumbaginaceae; genus Limonium; species Limonium bicolor. The sequence continues at coordinate 63,432,837 of CM041778.1, read as the reverse complement.
TACATAATCTCTCCAATCCACTTATTTAGACGTGATTATAAATAATAGATTCAACTGGCAACAATGTTTAAGTTTTTTGCATGCAAACCACTTCGGGTCAACAAGAGGAAGAGAGGAGTATGATATCATGCTGATTCTCACAAAATGTATGCAAAGGACATATTGCAAGATGAATCTGTACATGTGGTTGATCAGTGTTAATTTGATTTTCAACAGATTGGTACGTGCCACTGCATGAACCTTATATAGTTGAGCATGGCAGCATTATAAGTAAATCATGAAAATCAAGTGTTATTGTACGTTATCTCAATGAGCATTTACCTCAATCTAAGTGACTATTCTGACATATTGAGCACTCTTGATTCTTCCATAATTGTTCAGTAACCACTTTAAGATTGTGTATTCTTGAGGAAAAGAAAGGGATTTTCTTTGATTAAAAAGTTTGTTTGGTTTTAAGTTGGAAATGAAATAGAATTCTTCTTCATTCCCTTTGTTGTTGTTTGGTTTTGAATATAAGAGAATCATTCTTTTTTATATAACAAAAAAAGTTAAACTTGTTTATTTAATATTAACATAATGTAATCAATTTTTGTTTCTAAATCTCAAAATAATCAACCACTTGATAGACATACTAAATAGTTAAACAAAATATAAATTAAAAAAAATCTTAATTAATATTTAGTAAAAATATAAAAACTCTATAATTCAAAAATATTCACAATATGTTATAAATATTTATCTAATGTATTTAAGAATAAGCTTAAATGTTAATATCTTATTTTATATTCAAAAAATATTTTGGTATTAACTAAAATATTTTAGTTCACATTTAATTAACTAATATTTTTTTTTATTTATTAATATTTTTATAATACAAATTTTATTAAAATAAAATAATAAATTTTTAATTAAAGTGAATTTTTATGATAATGAAATAAATAATCAAGACTATACTTAGTTTAGTAACTTATAATCTAGTCATTATTTCATGTTATTATGTTTTAAAAAAATTTATTGCACAATCTTTAAATCTAGTATTTAAAATTTTTGTTTTAAATATGATCATATGTAGTATTTAATATAATATATATATTTATATTGAACAGAAATATTTAGGGGGCGTTTGTTTCGAGCGGGGGGGAACACAAAATGGAATCAGGAAAGAGAATGGAAAGGAATGATGAAAAAGAATTTCCTTTGATTTTTCCGGTTGTTTGTTTGAGCTGGAGGAAATTAAATAAATAATTGGTCAACAACCGCCGGTCAATGGTCAACAGCAGCCGGCTATCGGTCAATGGTCACTAATTGTCGGTCAACATTTACCAATCACCTGTCAATGGTCATTAGTCATCAGTCAATAGTCATATGTCTCCGGTCAATATGTACCGGGTACGGAAATCTCATTTCCTAGTAGGGGGTGGGGGATCAAGATAGAGGGTTTGAGGGTAGGTAATTTCTTGGCAACATCCAAATGTAGCTATGGATGGCTACATACATGTAATTTGTTCTATAAAAATTGTACAGTTAGTAAATAAAAACTGTACGGATATATATATAAAGTTATACATTGAATTCTGATATTACTGAAATTTTACTAGATGTATATACTAACTTTTTAAACTGTACAATAAGCTTACAAAACTTGTACTTTTACACTACACAAACTGTACGATTTTGAATGTAGCCAAAGATTGCTACATATGCTTGTAGCCAAGAATGATTGTTCGGGGTAATCTCACCCCCTTCTTGAAAATAGAAAATACTGGCAAAACGAACAACGTGAAAGGGACCCCAAAACAAATGCCCTTTTAGTACTATATAATAGAAAGAACAAAATGAATCATTGTGACGACTAGACGGCCCGTTACAAGATTATGTTTAGTTTTTACCTTATTTGAGTAGTTTTTATCTTTAGCATTTAAGTTAATAATAAAGAGAGTAGTTGGGAGATTGTTTAGATACTTATCTATTTACACTAACTAGATAGATTTATTAGTTTAGATACAGATCTATTTACATTAATTAGATAGATTTGTTATTTGAATATTTGAACATTTGAATTGTTAGACTTTTAGTATTATATATAGAGAGGGTATGTAACCACGAATGGACACTCAATGAACAAGATTATTCTCTCTTAATCCTTTCTCTATCTTTCCAATCTACTATCCTTCCCTTCCCCTACAAGTCTTATCCTCACCCTTCCTCCTCTGGTTACGTTTATCCCTGTTCGGTTACAATCATTGTAAGTATTATAAAATATATACAACATCTAACATATTTGCTCATAATTAAATTTTTTTACTTATAATTTTTATTTAATTATATGTTACTCATAATTATTTTATAGATTAATATATTTATTATGATTACTTGGATTTGAAACTTGAATAAAGATCATATTTATTATTTATAATTTTTTAATTCTTAAAATATTTAAGTAAATTAACATTTTTTAAAATAATGATGTTGGCTTACGTATGGAATACCTTAACCTTAATTACACTAATTAATCATGAATTAATTAAAAGGAAAGATTAATCAAGCGATAACTAAGAAGGATGAACCTTAATTCATTAAGGAGTTTATTTCCTATAAACATATATACAAACAAGTATGACAAAATGAGCACCAACTCTCACATAAAATAATGGACCAAAGCGAAAGCACTTATAAGGAGGAAACAACTCCTAAAATTAATGGAACATATAGTATATTAACACATACGAAAGGATCACAAATTGCGTGATAAAACTACATGGTATACTTCATATAATTACAATAAATGATAATGAAATACCCCAAACATTAATTACCCTAATTCATAAGGGATTAATTAAATGAAATGAATTAGTCAATAATCATCAAAGGATAATGGTTAAGGAGCAATATTCATTGAAGGATATTACAACCTCTAAACTCATATACATAAAAAATATGTATAGTCCAAAATGGACATCAACCACACATGAAATTATGAACTAAAGAGGTTACATTAATAAGGAGAAAACAACTCCTAAAGTTAATACAACGTGTAACATATTAATACATGTACTAATATCACAAACAATGTGATAAGATTATATAAATTATTTTATATAGTCAAACCAAACTATAAGTGCAATAACCACTTATATATACACATAGAACAAGGAAATAACATATGTTACAACCTAACACATAAGCCTAGTTCATAATGTACAACTTTAGTGCACAATATTAAGTCATAAAATTTTCAAAATTCCCCCAAAAATCAGGTTGCAGCCGTCCACAAGAGTAAGAGCGGGGACCCAAAAAGGTGAACAAAACTAAAATAAGGAAACAAGTACAATTTATCTTACATGCCTAACACCTAGCTTAAGACATGCCTTACCACTCTTCACTCATTACTATCAAACCAAAAAATTAAATATACACACACAGCATGGTCTTGGCAACAAAGGAGAAAAGAAGAAAGAAAAAGTAAGTTTGAAAGCAAAAAGTACTTTAAGTCACCAAAAGTCTTCCTAGGAAACTACACCCACACTTATCTATACCCACTTTTCACACTCATTCTCTCTTGCTCTATAATGTATCCACGAAATTCAGCCTCCTGTCCAAGCTCCCAGCTGATGGTAAGCTTTCTCCTCGCTTCACTTTTCTCCTTTTTGAAGTTCCATAGAAAAAGATAAACATTCTTGTTTTTGCCTCAAATCTTTGTCTTCCTTCATCAAGAGACTAAACACTTTTCTCCCACACTTTCCAAGTAAAAAACCCGCTATTCTAAGGGCTGAAATTCAGACAACATACACAAGGGGTGAACAACAAGCCCAAACAACATACAAAGGTAAAAATGTGCACGCAGTCCATTTCCTTTCATATCTTTAGACTGTCCTACTAAAAGCTAAGAACAACACCATCCTTTCTCATATCCGAAAATTACCAGTTCTTACACCCATTTTCTCCATATTTTTCATACTCAAAATGAAGCCACAACCCACACCAAAGCTGGCCGAAAATAAGGAGAAGAAACTCCTCAAAGAAGCCTCCAAATGTAAGTCACAAATCATGATTTTGAGTTGTTTTAGCTTCCTTTTACCTTGAGATATACACAAGATCTAATCACCTACACATTTTTATAGTTAGGGCAGAAAGTTGAAGAGAAAATCTCCATTGGAGAGTTCAAGGTAAAACCTTCTTCTTAATGCACATTTTGTGCCTTAAATCTCTAATCTTGTTATCTATCTACAAGAACCTAACTAGATCTTTTATTCATTGTTAAAACATGGCTGAATGGGTCTATAAAAATCCCAAGTAAACCCATGAGAAAGAAGGAAGAAAAGGCTTGAAAAAAATCAACTCTTGAAGGGTAAGCTACTAAACTAAGTTCTAACACTTTTAATCATGGATTCAGCCTATTTTTAGTGTTTAAAAACTAAACTAAACCTAATACTAATATAGTGCCAAGAAGGAGAGGTGAAGAAGGTGGTGTTTGGTGCATCAAAACTTGTAAGTATGCTTAAAACACATTTTTAAGCCTCAAGGTTAATTACCCTGCTAAATTAATTAAGGCCAAGATTATGGGGTGTTGAATGGGTTGTTTTAACTTAAAATGTGGGTAACATGTTTGGCTAAGCTACTTAGGTAAATGATGACTTATAATCTCATAAAAATAAATTAAAGGGGTTAAAATGCAAAATTTAAAGTTGCTGGGTATAAGGGTAAAAATCTGAGAGTGCTACTGTTATTACAAGCATTTTATGTCATTTATCTGCTATAATTGAAGACTGTAATAACGCCATGTGTTTAGGCCACTTTAATGTATTATCTAAGGCTTTTTATGCATTAAAAATTAAGTATATGATTACTATAATGCTTGGTGAGAAAATATGGTGTTAAAGGGTTATTTGGTGGGTTATAACCACCTAGAAATGTTAAGGTTTAACTACCTACGAATTTAGTGGAAATTGAATTAAGTATAAGGTAAACATTAAGTTTTAAAAGTGATTATAATATAAGTATAAATAAGATACAATTTAGGGTGTTATAATAGAATATGGCCAAAAGTTTTAGGCCTTAATGGGAGTTTAGATGGAAAATTTAAGTTTTTGTAAAGTTAAGGGCCTAAATGGAAATTCTAGGAAAATTTAGGGTCAAATTCGTAATTATGGAATAGTCATGTCAAGGCAGTAGATTGGTCGTCAAATTTGACTATAATTAGGGTATTGAACAAATTAGATGAGAGAAATAACCAAATTAGGATTTTCATAAAGTTTAGGAATTAAATGTAAGATTTAGAAAACTTGTGTGGCCAAAATATAAAATCAAGAAATGTGAGCCGAATTGGGAATTAGAAGGAACTTAGGGACTGTTTTGAATTATGGGAAAATTTAGTGAAAATTGGAATTAAATTAAGAAGATTATAAGTATCAGAGTTAAAGGTAAAAATTGTAAAGTTTAGGTGTTAAATATAAGGTTTATGAAACTAATAGGGCTAAATGTAATTTCTAGAAGTTGGGGGCAAAAATGACACTAGAAACAGTCTATGGTCTGTTGGTGATTTTCTGGAGTTTTTGGAGCTAGATTTGGAAATTAAATTCATAAGATTGTATAACATATAGTTTAAGAATGATTTTGTAAGTTTTGTAAAATAATGTGGGTCAATTTGTAAATAAAGAAAAGTTACAGAATGGGGAAATAAATCTGTAACAAAATGAGGTTTGTTATGTTTTTATAATACATGGTTGAAAACCATAGGTTAAAGTTGGTTAAGAGTATAAATATTATAACATAAGACATAAGGAGTAAGATTGTAACATTATGAAATTAGTGTGGAAGATTTGTAATTAATGGAATTGTAGGGGCTGTTGCGTGAATACAACAGGTTAGGAGGTGAGGTTTAGCATATGTTTGAGAACACAATAAGTGTTACGCTTATATAAAGTCCAAAAAGATATTAAAGGTAAGATGATACAATTAAGGAATTTTATAACTCCCTAAAATAATGTGGGTATTTGAGGACTAGTAGAATTATAAAATAATATGAGGGAATTAAATGAGCCTTGGAGTTTGAAATAATATTTTATATAACACCACATGACATTAAGATCATAGGTCTAAATATTGAAAGGTGAAGGATAACACAATATGAGAGAATTAAATGTTATACATGAGACAGTAATGAATATTATTATACAATAGTTTTATAATTCATATAAAATTATATGAATATGTGAGGTGTAGGTAATTATATCATATGGTGTAGTAATTGTAGAGAAGGATAAAGTATGATATAAGGTGGAGGATTTCATTACACAATTAGGTATAACAACTAATGTCAAATTGTAAAGAGTTGAACAAACAAATGAACTATATAATTCAAAGATTATAATAAGGATTATATAGACTTGTTGACTTGAATACATTGACCGAGTCAACCCGAATTGACCAAGTCAACTTAATTGACCAAATAGGGGTAAGTTGACAAACTCACAATTCAAAGGAGAGTTTAAAGTCTAATAAACTATACGTTGAACTATAGCATGTTGTAGTAAACTATATTGTTATATATATATAAGAGTAATAACCTATGAGTAGGTGGGATGTTATACGAGTTAAACCTCACGCGTAGTAAACTAATACTACATGTCATGTATAACCTAACTAAAGTATGGTTTAAACTAATCCCGAATATACTTGAAAACCCGAGTAACAACGATAACCGACTAAGGGGTTAATACCGAGGGGATTAGTAGTTATTGGAATACCAAATCAGTTTGAACTACGTTAATTAACATTTAGCGGTATATTCCAGAGATATGAGCTAGGAGTTACGAGCCATGAGCTATGCATAAGTAGAGACGAGCGTGATAGGTCACGCTAGCATTGTTCAGCGGTGAATGGTATGTTATTGTATGGCCCGAGTGTTCCTGAGGGCTTCCTCAGGTTCGGATATTTGTGCGAAAGAATGATAAGAGAGATATGTGTGATATATGATATGCATTTGAATTTAATTGTCTATTATTCTGTGATATTAACTGTGCACTACGACTTTTGAACTAAGGCAATCTCAATGTATAAACTTGAATCGAGTTATGGATCATAGAAATGAACAAATCATATATGAATGATTAATGACATAGATCATATTATCCTTAATTAACCTAAGTAAAATGACTTAGGCAGAGTATCGGTGATACCATTCTCAAGAATAAATACCCTCGAATATGGAAGTAACCTAGACGACGTCTAGGCAAAAGTTAAGACCTCAAGGGCAATCACTTGGAGAACATTACTCATTACAACCTAAGAGTTGATCTTAGGTAAAGGTTACAAACCTAATCATATGGTGGAAGGAATTAAAGACAAGGAAAATCCAGGGTAGTCACGGGCTACATGGTTGCGCATTGGTGAGCACTGGAGAGAGGACGACCGAATCGGGTCCACTCAACATGGAAATTCCAACGAGCCAGATATGATCGTTGGTCAGAGGGCACTACTGTTGATGCATGGCTACATCCGCTTGGGACGCCTTCATATAGGCAATGAGGAAATTCAGGACTCTGCGGACCCCTGGTTAGAGGGCACTACTGTTGCTGCAAAAGAGCTACTGCTCCAGAAGATGAAGTAGGTAAGAGGGTTATCCTAACATGACACCCATCAACATTTAAGTGAAACTTATTAAAGAAAAGACTTAGGAAATACTCTTAGTCATGGATAACGATATAAGGGGCCTTGAAGGCCGTAAGACGGAAACCGTTCAAGAGAGAGAACTCTCATATTGTTATCATAATTTCTTATGCATTGTTTAATTATTTGCTTATTGTTGTGTGGAATGGATGGTGTGGATATTTGATGTACTGTTGGTTGTGTTTAGTATCACACTTACAGTTTATTGTAAATGTAAAATGGAACAACATGAAAATGGAATTACATGTTAACAATTGGCATAATTAACCTGAGAAGTTTAAAGGTCCATGAGAATCGTATAGTAGCATGCTCAACAGTTGTGCTGAGCCTTTATGGCCACATATTACAAGTGCGTGATCGAAGATGAAACCGGAGTGCGGGATTTTCGGGGGTAGTTAGCAGTATACTTTACTGTATTACCACAGGTTTTGTTAAGTTTTATCCGAATCATGGTATTGGTTTAGTAGACTGCTCATGGTTCTTTTGGACTTAAGTATTGTAAACTTTGTATTTTATTATGTCTTTTTCATCACTGCGGTTATGGATTAAGTTTTAAGTAGACGCTTCATTACTCACATGGGTGGGTAATGGCGGGTAACACTTAGGTTCAAGTTATAATCGGTTTTACTTTCCGCTGTGACTCGATTAATCATTTATGTTAGGCGTGTTGAATTATTCGGATTTTGGAGTAGAAGTGTTACAACTTACAACATTGGTAGGAGAAAATGATGGAAAAGGAAGGAAAGGGAATACTATTACCCATGATTTTAGGGAAAATGGGTAAGAAAGATTTTTGGGGTTTTCAAAACTGAAAAGAGGGTAAAGATAATCATTAAAAGTTATAAACGAACAACTAAAAAGGGACTGATTCCCTTTCCCTTACTTAAATACCCCCAAGTTGAAATACCCCAAACATAAATATGGTGATTAAATTATTTTAATATGGTATTTGAGGGCCTAATAGTGCCTAAGTAATTTTGGTAAGGAAAAATAAATCCAAAAGAAACGCTTAAAAAGTAAAAAAACGCTAAATAAGCGTTAAATAACCATAGGAGGTATGAGACCTCGGTTAGAGTATCTTATGAATTCTAAAGGCTTAATAAAGCCTAAATAATATATGGGAACAACTCCCGAAGAAAACGGATCCAAATAATGTATTAAAACGCTAATAGAGCTTTAGCGCACGTTTTTCGAGAAAACCCGAAAACGTGATTTCAAGTGGTCAAACGAACCCGTAAAAATTATAAATCACTAAATAACAATAATTAAGCATTAATGGAAGCTTAATATCCAATAAAAATAAAAATGAGAAAATTCCGGAAAACGGGCCCGGTTAGTGAATAGTGCTAAACCGGGTAAATAAACGAGCGTTTTCTGTAAAAGACGAAAATGCTCCAGCATGTACACATAGGAGGGGCCGGTTTTAATAAATAACAATCCCCCTCACATACCTAATAAGCTAGAAAGAAATAAAGGAAGGAAAGAAAGAAAAGTAGAAAAGCACCCCCACCCCCTCTCTCTCCTCTCTCATTTCTCTTTTCTTCCTTCTCTTTCCTCTCTTTCTTCTTCCTTCATCGTTTTTTTCTCCCCCCTCTGGTAGCTGCCGATTTATTCCTCCTCCCATGGCTACTCCATCTTCTCCTCCATGCTCTACCTCTATGTGAGCTCCAAATGCAAAAATAAATATATATTCTTGCTCCCCTCATTCTCCTCTACACTTCTCTCTTTTCAAATCCAAAAATGAGGAAGTTAATCCCCATGGGTTTTCCCCATGCAAGGAGAAAATAACATCAATGGGTAGCTTGGAGTCTCCTCTCTCCATTAAGGTAAAAATCTACATGAAAAACTCATGTTTTCTCCATCTTTCTTCATAAACCGATTTTACCCCTTTGTAATGCCTTGTTTTTCTCTCCCTTTTGAGCTTCAATTCAACCTTGCAATGGTGGTGGAATCACCTTGTTGAACCAAGGGCTAAAACCCCTCCTGAAAGCTTCAAAAGGTAAACCCTAGAAATTTTGTTTAAACATCTCAATGAATTAGCATTAATTTAAGGGTTAGTATGTTAATTGCACTTGTTTTGTGTGTATTGGGTAATGGGAATGGAGTTCGGCAACTCCATCCCCTATGTGAACGATTGTGCAAGAAAGAGAGAAGAAGGAGAATTGGAAAGAAAGAAGGAATTTTAAGCTCAAGGTAAGAGCTCCTTCTTAATGCTAAATTTTAAATGCATTAGAGTAATGGGAATGGGTAAAACTAATTTAAGAACCCAAAATAATGTATTAGTGTTGTAGTTGTGGAAGTTTGAGTATTTGTGAATTAGTAGGTGGATTGTAGGCCTTGGAGCCAAATAATTATGTATGAGAATTAGTATTGTGGACTGAGGAAGTATTGGTGAATTTATATTGTATTGATTGCTGGTAGGACCCTTGTATGGGTGTGGCTAGATTAGGAATGAATTTGGTGAGAATGGATATGTGTGGCTAAGTAAGAAAAGTAGATGAACTATGGCAAATTTTTAGTAGGAAATGTGCATTTAAGAATGACTTGGTGAATGAGAGAACCAAGATGTGTATTGGGTTTGGTAGAGACATTTAGTAACCATGGAATTGTAGTTGTGGTATGTGGATATAAGAATGTAAAATCTGTAGCAAGAGTTGTTGAATTACATTGGAGAACTAGGGAAAAATTAGAGTACAAGATTTAGTGAAATGAATGTTGGACTTGGGTATAGATATTGTATTTGCTTGGAAATGTATTTGGGATGCTAGGAGTGGCACTGGTAGAGGAGGTATTGAATGGTATAAGATGAAGTACAAATCTGTAGCATTGAAGGAACCAAAACTGCTCTGAGTGCAGGAATGGTAGAGAGGAAAATTGTGTAAATCAATATGAGAATGGGAAAGGAATTTAGTAATGAGTTTGTGGATGAATTAAGGTATTTAGGAAGCCTAAATGGTGCGAAAACATGTGGGGTTACATGTAGGAAGATTGGGGAGGAAATGGGTAAGAAAAGAAGTCAAAAACAAAATCTGTAGGCAAGTTCTGGACTGGACCGACCCAGAGGTTGGGTCGGTCGGTGGGTCGGTCGGAGCATAGACGATGGAACGTAACCCTTCTGGAATGGACCGACCCAGAGGTGTATGGGTCGGTCGGAACAGTCTTGGGTTGGTCGGGACAATTTCAGAGGACGGAAAACTTGCTGGAATGGACCGACCCAATGGGGTTGGGTCGGTCGGTGGGTCGGTCGGCCCTAACTTACAAAAAAAAAAAAATAATGACATAGTAATCATATGTATGTATATATATAGATATGTACATATATATGGGACTTTAGTAATACACCATTAATGTAACACCAATGGTAAGAAAGTAAGTATATGAGTAGGAAAACAAGTACGAGAAGTAATTAAGAAAGTTGAGAGTATAAGAACATTAAGTATAGCGGGATAACGGGGTAAGTACGGGAGTAGTAATTATTTGTGTATCGTATGAGCCTAGTATTAATAACAATGTTGGAAACATTATCAGTGGAACAAGTGTGAACCAAGGAACAAGGGAACACACGGTAAAGCTAACCCCGGTGAAAGGTATGATTTTCTCATGCCCCGTATGCTAACCGAGTTACATTGATTTGTGTGCTGTATGCCGGCTAATCAAGACTAAAGCATGAAACCGGTTTATCGCCTTTCATTGTATGTCTTGCTGTATGTTGTATGAGCTAACCCTTCTTGATTGATTGTGAGGCTTCACTTAGTACGTAGACCGACTCATAGATGAGTCTTGTGTTTAGTGACTCGTAGTAAGAGTCATGTTGTGAACTAACGGGTACGTAGAAACGCACTAAACTAACGAACCAACAAACGACAACACAAACCGATGAACTCACTAGGATGTGAGAGAGTGCACGGGAGTTGTAACCTCCCGATAACGGTAGGAGAACCGAAATGAACAATCCACAAACAATAAGTAGTGGAAGTATATAAATAAACCGTATTAGAGGAACTAATGTTGGTGCAAGACATGAACCATGAGAGTAGTAAAGAATGGTGAGGGATCTCCAAACCTCGTAAAATTAGTCGACCCACAATGAGAGGACCCGACTAATGTAAGTAATGTCCCGAACATGAGAGTATTCGATACGTTGGGGAAACCCTTAAATCTGAGAATACTAGACGGTGGTAATTCCCTAAGCTAGTGGAGGTTATCGAGAGAGATACTTCTAGGCTAATCCATGAGATTGTAAGATACTCCAAGAGAGGAGTGTTGGGAATTTGATTAGTCCGGTAAAAATGGACATTTGTATATTCGAGGAGCTAAGTGTATAGCCTTTGAATTTGAAGGCCCGGTGGCGAGTCTTGTGTATGACTCCGCCAGAGGCCAAAAGTAATGAGTATTGAGTATTGCGTATGTATGAGTAAACTAATGAGTATCGAGTAATGAGTAAGTATGAGTATGTAATGAGTACCGAGCAATGAGTAAGTATGAGTAAGGAGAAGAGTATGGGTACGGAGTATGTGAGAGCAAGTAACGAGTACTGAGCAAGAGTAAGTAATGGTAGCAGTGAGTACTGAGTAACGCATGAGTGAAATAATGAGTAAGGTATTGAGCGTAGTGTAAGTAAACAAGGAGTAAGTAAGGTTAAGCTTGGTGTAAGCTCGTGATCCCGAGTAAGTAGAAAGAGAGCATCCGTTGAAACCGGATGAACGAATAACTAAATGAACGGTTGACTAACAAATTGTCTTGCTTGGTAGGTAACGAACCTTGTACATGTATGTAAGTATTGTTGATTGTACTGTCGTAGTATTAGTATGTATGCATGCATGTAAAACGAACTCCATGTATATCCGACCCAAAGTAGTCGGCGTACCGCGGTTAGCACGCGGTATATGCGAATTTCATATGCAGCAATTTTGCTGAGCCCCTAGGGGCATCGTTTTTATTTTTACAGGTATTTGAAGCTGACCGCCGTTAAAGAGTGTAGGACGGGGCTGCTATGTAAGCATGGGTAGTTAATGGTAGGATTTGTATTGGAATTGTAATGCGAATTTGGAAGTCCAAACTGTATCGGTAATTTAAGGATTGTAGTAAACTCGGTATAGTATTGTATTAGAGTTGTATTTGGATTATGATTTGAGAATGTATGGGAAGAAATGTATTGTGTAGTGTACTCGGTATATTCATGTCATCAGACCGATAGTATGTAGTAATGTAGCAGGCCTTGTTAGTCACGTGGGTGACTAGCGGCATTGTACACCCCGTTGTTTGTATGTATTATCCGCTGCGAAGGTACGTATTTGTATAGTAATGACGGTATTAGCGGTACGGGTGTTACAAAAGTGGTATCAGAGTTCGCTCTGATGGATGAAATACCGAGTTTAGGAAAATACCGAGTTAGGAATTAGAGACTTAGGGCTAAGGGTGGAGTGTTAGCGTTTGAGATACGCTAGATAGGAACTTCCGCGTGAACCGGAAACCTACAACAACCATACCCGCCCCGCAACCCCACGGTATTAAGTTGGGAGAAGAACGCCAGAGAGATGGAAAGACCTCTCACACTCGGGTGAGACCCGATCTGGCAGCTGCAAAAATAAACCTTATTAGAAAAGGAACCTGTCATACGGTAGATTCCGAGAACCGGAAATCCCGGAGACGGTTCCCTTTGGAACAACAACAACCGCATTTAATGATCGTAGACCGAAGATCCTAAACACATGATAATGGAATTTACGGCACCATGGGGCGACTTGCTCTGCAGTCGTGAGAACCATGAGTAGCCAGCAAGAAGAGGAGCACAACCGCGCGATGAAGCGAGGAAGACAGAGTAACAAATCCAAGACAAGAGAGTCTATAGACTGTAATGTTCGATAATACCAATAACGGTGTACAAACCGACTAAGGAATTAGTCGAGGTTGGATTAATACCAAACCGACACGCCAAAGGCTATAATAACCGAACAACATGGTTTAGGTAACTATGAAGGTATTCATAAAACATACACATGTAGGACCACAACGTGGTTCCTAAGGATAAGTCAAGTCTCGATTACCACAGTGAAGGTGTGAGACACCCGGATGGACGACAACCATGTCAAGTACTCTGAGAAACAACTCAGAAGAATGATCAACAAGATCAAAGAAGATCTAATAAGACCACCAAATATGGATGGAAACGATACCGTAACCGGTATACGTTAACCGAAAAACAACCTACCCGCACACTTGCCAGGGCAAGTGCAGCACTACAAGACGGTTACAAGACTTTTAATGTGACAGCCCAGCTCAATCAGCCCACATGTGTGATATTGTCCGCTTTGGCACGTAGGCCGCACGGATTTGTTCCTGGGTTTCACCCCAAAACGCGTCACACAAGGAAGAGGTATCCATGCACCTAAGGCACACTTCGTTCTCCTCTCCAACCGATGTGGGAGGTAAACTCAAGGGTATTACACTCCATTGGGAGCCTAGCGCCTCGCGGGCCCACTGCACACCGACCTGTCTACTCTGATGCCATGTGACAGCCCAACTCAATCAGCCCACATGTGTGATATTGTCCGTTTTGGCACGCAGGCCGCACGGATTTGTTCCTGGGTTTCACCCCAAAATGCATCACACAAGGAAGAGGTATCCATGCACCTATAAGGCACACTTCGTTCTCCTCTCCAACCAATGTGGGAGGTAAACCTCAAGGGTATTACATCTAATGACCAACAAGTACCTACTAAGGTACCACCATGAGGATTGAAGTAAAATATAGGATCACTAATCCTAAGAGATTGAAACAATGAAACCTTGGAAAGGCCTAACGGCCCGACCATTGTGTTAAGAACATACCAGTCAGTGAGAAGCTGGACTTGGTCAAGACCTCAGACATGGCAACGCCATGAAGAATTACTTTTCACACCAAACTGTTATTTCAAAACCCAAATTTTCCTTTCAAAACCACAAACCCTTCCTTTTTAACCTCAGATTTTTAAAACCAAACTAACGGAATTACGGTGAGTATCATAGAATGATACAAGAGGAGTTGACAATAGAATACTTCACCTAGGCGTGTGACGAACACTACGAGTGTACCCAAATACGGGATGTGGGACGACCGCACTCCGAAGGAGCTTACGGGCCTGACAGATAGTTAGGTAAGTGGTAACATACCAACAAGGTACCCCACGTATGTATACATGTAGTGTACAAAACACGGGAAGTAGTCAACTCCGTTCTACGGACCATAAGTAATTCGAATCAGAACAGTTGGATACGTCAAACGAGCAAAAGGAACTCAGATAAGCTTACAAGCTAAGGAGTCAGAAACTCACTCCAGGAGAACTATTAAAGAGTTAAAAGTGCGAGAAACACTAACAACGAAACAAGACATCGGATATGTCTCGAAGATATCGAGGTAAAGCATGATAACTGGAAGGAATACCTAGTCTAAACACTGGAAGGCAAGCGCCTAACATTAACACATCAGTGTCCAACGAACGGGATGGAATTCCAGGGACAACTACCACAAACACACAGGGTGATCATATAAGGTACCGAAAAATACCATTCATCACCGAAGAGAATATCAAACTCATTATAATAGGAGGAAAACACCAATGGTCTACCCTAAGAATGGGAGACGTTATAACCCTCAACAGGATAACTCAGATCCAGAACCGCAAGGTGGGATAACAAACTGGACACACTCATAAATGTCAACCAGATGCAATAGCATAATCAATAATACCCAGGAGCAATCCATAAAGGCTATCAAGTCAACACAGTTGAACGAAATGTCGTGATAAGGACACCAAAATTGGAACAAACATTCGGTTAGAACACCGAAGGGATCCCACTTGATAGGGGATACCCCAAATTAATAAATGGTATCGATCAATACTAAGATACAAAAAGGGTCTCCAACAAACGGAAGCTTGATGCAACGATCTTGTCATGGAGCCCAGTATCACCTCCAAGCCATTCTATGGTATACGGAGAAGTAACCACTTGGGAACAGCCTATGATGAGCAGAGCTCTAGGCAATATGGCTAGCAGGCCATGAAACTATTACCATACACAACCCCACAGTTGCAAAACCCATTGTAAACCATATGGAAAGTGGTCAAGGACAACACCAATAAAAGGTTAACAACCAATGAGCAAGGATACCCCTCATAAATGTGAGACCGCGAGAGCGGCGAACACATGGATCCCAAGAAGAGGATACCATTACTAAATTTCTGAAAATACACCTCTTTCAGAACTACTAATGTAGTGAAGCTTGAGCATACAACTGTTTCCAAGCGATGTAAAATAAGCTTCAAATAGCAACTGTTGACAACCAAGGAGTAATCGGTTCAGAAGGAACACGATATGTGGAAACGTAAAGTATAAGTGAATAACCCTCAAGGAGCTTAGAAGTTTAAACGCTGAACCATGATATAAATGGTGGAAATGCATGAGCTGAAGCTAGCAACAGCGGATGCCATGTAAACCAATACTGTGGAATCCGTAAGAACATGGTGCGCAGCAGGCGACCAACGTATGCGAATAATCACCCGATGCTATGGAGTTGTTAATACAAGAGGGTAGACAGACCGGGCAACAAGCCAGGAGCCTGCACCGAATGATGAAGCACCACCTAAAGGAGTAATGATCATTCCTATTGTGATCTCATAAGAGAGTTACTGCCAAGAGTTTACGCCTCTACACTCTGTGGGACTGAGTGTTTTGGTATTGCACTTGTGCAGTTAATGATCTGGTGGGATAGCTAGGAATATGGGAAATGTAAATCGTGGTAAATCCTTCCTTTCACCAACGAACTTGGCATAAGCCATCTAAGCAAAAGCTTATAAACACCAACAATCACAAGATGTGAATTCCATTGGAATAAAGGTGAAAGGAGACTTAAGAAAGTCACAAGGACCGACACATAGAAAATGCAAGGTCACACAAGTAAAGAACACTTGTACTGAACCAGAGAAACTGGCATAATTCAGAATCCACTGATAACAGAGGAAGCACTACAACTAAGTAGTGGCTTAACCTCACCCGACAATAAGTCGGAGGACCAAGTGAATGATCACTACAAAACACAACAGTATACATATAGATTGCCGGAGAGCCGGTTATAAATCTAGAACTCATTAAGTTCATGTATGGTAAGAAATACCACGCCTGATTGAATGAACCTTACTCCCACAATAAACGGGATAAAAAGGTGAGGTGTAGCACGTTAAGGATAACGAGAAGGGCGAACAAACCCCAAGTTATCAGGGTCACGCAGCAGAAGCTAGTGGGCCCAGAATTCTAAGTGGAAATACACCTAGTGAATAAAAGGTTAATCATCAATGCCTTAAAGCCATTTAGGCTAGAACCGAACCCGGTTAAGAGTTAAATAAACTCCGATGAAAAAAATTCTTGATGCAGGGACTAACCGGTAATACGGTTAAAACCCCTTGATCAAGGAACATTGTATAATAGAACACATGGAAGCTGAACCACTCCATGACGGCTGAATGCCTTCGACCAATGTCCAATGTTGACACATGGTAGATTACGTGGGCGTAATCCCTTTTAAGGGGGGTAGAGCGAAAACCGTGAAATGTATGTTTTACGTGATAGGTGCGTAAACTACAATGCGCATAGCGCAAAAGAATTTGTTTTGATGATTGATACTTATGTTAAACAAACATTTGTATTCACTCATCGTGTAATTGTAGTAATTTGGGAAATAAGAATAGGAAAGGAGTAGAGGAACTTCAGGGGAATGAGAACCCCGATTGGTAATAGTATGAGGAATGAGCATGTATGGGAGACTTGAGGAGTATAAATCGGTATGGAACCGATGTATGTAATGAGTATAAATCGGTATAAAACCGATGTATTTTATGAGTATAAATTGGACTATAGTAAATTAATGGGATATTATACCCATGAATTTCTTAAGTATAATAGTTGGAGATGATGTAGTAATAATTGATGAGATGATTAGTAAATGAGTAAGTGAATTATATAAATTGGAAAATGTATGTGTGTGATTACGACTAGCAAGATTAAAAAGATAGAAAACGAAATAATGTTTGACGATTTGTCTGTTTGAATGGAGGTGGGAGGTGGAACTTGATTTGCTAGCGATCAAGGGAAACCGAACACAAATTGGGGTGGAAGGATAATTCAACACCAACCCACAAATGCTGATCCAATTGGGGGTGAAGGACTCTGGAAGCTCCCTTAAGTGGTCACAGGAATAACACTAGTAATAGGGAAATTATCATAAATTGGAATTTGGGAGATGTATGCAAGTTTTCAAAATGAATTTCCAAAACTAATTGGTACAATGTTTTCTTCAACCTGAGAATGAGGATCGGTTTTGAACCCGCTCCCACGGGCGATAGTGGATCTTCCATACCTAGGCACGGGTATCCGGTCGAAACAATAGGAGGTGAAGCTAGTTTTGAGTCAGTGGAAGTGTTGATTAGTTTTGAAACCACTACATCGTTGGTGCGGCGGTCTAAGTGGCCGGTGTGGGTGCGGTGACAGTGTGTGTTTTGTATTTTCCAAGGGCACTGGGGCAGCGTAGTCCGAGTAATATGAGTAAGTAAGTATGAGTAAGTGCCTGAGGATCTCTATATGTGCAAAATGAATTTGATTGAACCAAAGGACCGTAGAGCCAGAAAGAGTAAGTGCTCAAAGTCATGACAGCCGTGAACCAGAAGCGTAAGTGTTCAAATGTGACCACTACCTGAGGATCGCTTGACATGGAGAGGATGGTACCTCATTTATCTGCGGACGGACCCCATGGAGAGCTTGTAACAGATATTTTGATTGCTATGCATGCAGTGACATGCTGTTTGGATGTGTAGTATGCATCATGTCAAACATTTGGAGTTTTACAAGTTATATGTAGAGGTATAATCTTTGCATAGAGTATTTATATAAGTAACAATATTAGATTCACCACTTTGAGGGCAAAGTTCTTAAGGGGGGTAGATGAAATACCCCGAACTTAAATATGGTGATTAAATTATTTTGATATGGTTTTTTAGGGCCTAATAGTACCTAAGTATTTTGGTAAGGAAAAATAAATCCAAAAGAAATAAAGAAACACTTAAAAAGTGAAAAAACACTAAATAAGCGTTAAATAACCATAGGAGGTATGAGACCTCGGTTAGAGTATCATATGAATTCTAAAAGCTTAATAAGGCCTAAATAATATATGGGAACAACTCCCGAAGAAAACGGATCCAAATAATGTATTAAAACGTTAATAGAGCTTTAGCGCATGTTTTCGAGAAAACCCGAAAACATGATTTCAAGTGGTCAAACGAACCCGTAAAAAATTATAAATCACTAAAAACATAATTAAGCATTAATGGATGTTAATAACCAAAAAAATAAAGAAATGAGAAAATTCCGGAAAACGGGCCCGGTTAGTGAATAGTGCTAAACCGGGTAAATAAACAAGCGTTTTTTGTAAAAGACGAAAAACGCTCCAGCATGTACACATAGGAGGGGCCGGTTTTAATAAATAACAAGCCCCCTCACATACCTAATAAGCTAGAAAGAAATAAGGAAGAAGAAAGAAAAAGAAAGTAGAAAAGCACCCTCACCCTCTCTCTCCTCTCTCATTTCTCTTTCTTCCTTCTCTTTCCTCTCTTTCTTCTTCCTCATCGTTTTTTTCTCCCTCTGGTAGCTGCCGATTTCTTCCTCCTCCCATGCCTACTCCATCTTCTCCTCCATGCTCTACCTCTATGTGAGCTCCAAATGCAAAAATAAATATATATTCTTGCTCCCCTCATTCTCCTCTACACTTCTCTCTTTTCAAAATCCAAAATGAGGAAGTTCATCCCCATGGGTTTTCCCCATGCAAGGAGAAAATAACATCAATGGTTTAGCTTGGAGTCTCCTCTCTCCATTAAGGTAAAAATCTACATGAAAAACTCATGTTTTCTCCATCTTTCTTCATAACCGATTTACCCCTGTGAATGCCTTATTTCTCTCTCCATTTTGAGCTTCAATTCAACCTTGCAATGGTGGTGGAATCACCTTGTTGAACCAAGGGCTAAAACCCCTCCTAAAAGCTTCAAAAGGTAAACCTTAGAAATTTGTTAAAAATCACAATGAATTAGCATTAATTTAAGGGTTAGTATGTTAATTGCACTTGTTTTTTGGGTATTGTAATGGGAATGGAGTTCGGCAACTCCATCCCCCATGTGACGATTGTGCAAGAAAGAGAGAAGAAGAAGAATTGGAAAGAAGAAGGAATTTTGAGCTCAAAGGTAAGAGCTCTTTCTTAATGCTAAATTTTAAATGCATTAGAGTAATGGGAATGGGTATTTAAAAACTAATTTAAGAAACCCAAAAAAATGTAGTGTTGTAGTTGTGGAAGTTTTGAGTATTTGTGAATTAGTAGGTGGATTGTAGGCCTTGGAGCCAAATAAGTGTGTATGAGTATTAGTATTGTGGACTGAGGAAGTATTGGTGAATTTATATTGTATTGATTGCTGGTAGGACCCTTGTAGGTGTGGCTAGATTAGGAATGAATTTGGTGAGAATGGATATGTGGGCTAAGTAAGAAAAGTAGATGAACTATGACAAATTTTAGTAGGAATGTGCATTTAGAATGACTTGGTGAATGGGGGAGAACCAAGATGTGTATTGGGTTGGTAGAGACATTTAGTAACCATGGAATGGTAGTTGTGGTATGTGGATATAAGAATGTAAAATCTATAGCAAGAGTTGTTGAATTACATGGAGAAACTAGGGAAAAATTAGAGTACAAGATTTAGTGAAATGAATGTTGGACTTGGGTATAGATATTGTATTTGCTTGGAAATGTATTTGGGATGCTAGGAGTGACACTGGTAGAGGAGGTATTGAATGGTATAAGATGAAGTACAAATCTGTAGCAATGGAGGAACCAAAACTGCTATGAGTGCAGGAATGGTAGAGAGGAAAATTGTGTAAAATCAATATGAGAAGGGAAAGGAATTTAGTAATGAGTTTGTGGATGAATTAAGGTATTTAGGAAGCCTAAATGGTGCTAAAACATGTGGGGTTACATGTAGGAAGATTGGGGAGGAAATGGGTAAGAAAGAAGTCAAAAACAAAATCTGTAGGCAAGGTCTGGACTTGACCGACCCAGAGGTTGGGTCGGTCGGGGGTCGGTCGGAGCATAGACGATGGAACGTAACCCTTATGGAATGGACCGACCCAGAGGTGTATGGGTCGGTCGGAACAGTATGGGTCGATCGGGACAATTTCAGAGGACGAAAACTTGCTGGAATGGACCGACCAATGGGGTTGGTCGGTCGGTGGTTGGTCGGCCCTAACTTACAAAAAAAATAATAATAATGACATAGTAATCATATGTATGTATATATATATAGATATGTACATATATATGGGACTTTAGTAATACACATTAATGTAACACCAATGGTAAGAAAGTAAGTATATGAGTAGGAAACAAGTACGAGAAGTAATTAAGAAAGTTGAGAGTATAAGAACATTAAGTATAGCGGGATAACGGGGTAAGTACGGGAGTAGTAATTATTTGTGTATCGTATGAGCCTAGTATTAATAACAATGTTGGAAACATTATCAGTGGAACAAGTGTGAACCAAGGAACAAGGGAACACACGGTAAAGCTAACCCCGGTGAAAGGTATGATTTTCTCATGCCCTGTATGCTAACCGAGTTAGTTGATTTGTGTGATGTATGCCGTCTAATCAAGACTAAAGCATGAAACCGGTTTATCGCCTTTCATTGTATGTCTTGCTATATGTTGATGAGCTAACCCTTCTTGATTGATTGTGTGGCTTCACTTAGTGCGTTAGACCGACTCATAGATGAGTCTGTGTTTAGTGACTCGTAGTAAGAGTCATGTTGTGAACTAACGGGTACGTAGAAACGCACTAAACTAACGAACCAACAAACGACAACACAAACCGATGAACACACTAGGATGTGAGAGAGTGAGAGTGCACGGGAGTAGTAACTCCCGATAACGGTAGGAGAACCGAAATGAACAATCCACAAACAATAAGTAGTGGAAGTATATAAATAAAGCGTATTAGAGGAATTAAGTTGGTGCAAGACATGAACCATGAGAGTAGTAAAGAATGGTGAGGGATCTCGAACCTCGTAGAGAAAATTAGTCGACCCACAATGAGAGGACCCGACTAATGTAAGTAATGTCCTGAACATGAGAGTATTCGATACGTTGGGGAAACCCTTAAATCTGAGAATACTAGACGGTGGTAATTCCCTAAGCTAGTGGAGGTTATTAAGAGAGATACTTCTAGGCTAACCCATGAGATTGTAAGATACTCCAAGAGAGGAGTGTTGGGAATTTGATTAGTCCGGTGGTAAAAATGGACATTTGTATATTCGAGGAGCTAAGTGTATAGCCTTTGAATTTGAAGGCCCGGTGGCGAGTCTTGTGTATGACTCCGCCCAGAGGCCAAAAGTAATGAGTATTGAGTATTGCGTATGTATGAGTAAAGTAATGAGTATGAGTAATGAGTAAGTATGAGTATGTAATGAGTACCGAGCAATGAGTAAGTATGAGTAAGGAGAAGAGTATGGGTACGGAGTATGTGAGAGCAAGTAACGAGTACTGAGCAAGAGTAAGTAATGGTAGCAGTGAGTACTGAGTAACACATGAGTGAAATAATGAGTAAGGTATTGTGCGTAGTGTAAGTAAACAAGGAGTAAGTAAGGTTAAGCTTGGTGTAAGCTTGAACCGAGTACGAGTAGTAAGTAGAAAGAGAGCATCCGTTGAAAAACGGATGAACGAATAACTACATGAACGGTTGACTAACAAATGTCTTGCTTGGTAGGTAACGAACCTTGTACATGTATGTAAGTATTGTTGATTGTACTGTCGTAGTATTAGTATGTATGCATGCATGTAAAACGAACTCCATGTATATTCGACCTAAAGTAGTTGGCGTACCGCGGTTAGCACGAGGTATATGCGAATTTCATATGTAGCAATTTTGCTGAGCCCCTAGGGGCATCGTTTTTATTTTTACAGGTATTTGAAGCTGACCGCCGTAAAGAGGTGGAGGACGGGGCTGCTATGTAAGCATGGGTTGTTTAATGTAGGATTGTATTGGAATTGTAATGCGAATTTGGAAGTCCAAACTGTATCGGTAATTTAAGGATTTTAGTAGACTCGGTATAGTATTGTATGGAGTTGTATTTGGATTATGATTTGAGAATGTATGGGAAGAAATGTATTGTGTAGTGTACTCGGTATATTCATGTCATTAGACCGATAGTATGTAGTAATGTAGCAGGCCTTGTTAGTCACGTGGGTGACTAGCGGCATTGTACACCCACCGTTGTGTATGTATTATCCGCTGCGAAGGTAAGTATTTGTATAGTATGACGGTATTAGCGGTAGGTAGGGAGTGTTACACAAGTGAACACACCTTAAGTGTTATTCCTCCTAGCATGGTCTATAAGTTTGATAGGTTTGTTCGTCTTACTACTTTACAGGCTAGCTCTACTCATGTATTAAATCTGGATGTAGAAAATGTCATAAGATTATATTCTTGCCATATTTGTTAGTCCTTTGAATATAAGAACCAATCTGTAATTGTTCATCATCTATTCACGCCCATTTGTTCAATAGAGATCACCTTGGTTATGCATTTGTTCTTTATTCAGCTCAATGTGTCCTAAAAACAGTGAATTCCGTTAACAAACATAAAATACCATCATAATCAACCTACATGTGCACGTATGTTATGGGATGACTTTTTCGCACTCACCAATTGACCTGCCAATACTTATATGCAATCTCCTTTTAATAAGCTCTTCCTAATTTCATAACACTAACATTGTGTGTTGATCTATGGAAAATGACAATCAAAGTGTGCCCTAAACTCTTTAGTTTTCACCCTTAATGTGCTATGAGCACTTTAATCTTGTTTTACTTTTTAATAGACACGTTAAAACTTTGAGTATATGTAATATTTAATGGAAACTTTAATTTTTCCAACTAATATGAATCATAGAAGTTAACATACTAGTACCACACTTGTTCAGTGTTGCGTTCCTAAAGTGTCTCATAGTCTTAACCTATGACTCAAACATACTTTTCATTGTACCTCTCCCATTAAAAGTCACAGTTTCCAAATGCTTTTCACTTATGTCTCGTATTCTAACCACCATATACCTCTATCACTCAAATTCGCACAAGGATGTTGACCAAACCTCTAATATAAATGTATAATTTTCTTGATAAACTAGAATTCATCACATTAAAAAGAAATTGTAATTTTTTTGAAACTCAATTGTCCTTCTTATATTCATTAGACGAGAGAAAGTATAGAGCTTGGATGTCACTACACCAAGTTTCGAGCAACTCCTTACCTATATTTGCTAAACATGAGCAGCTATGTGTTTAGTGCGTGATAAATGAGCCCAATAACATCTTGAAAGATGAAGTTAGCTTAAGAACGCCCTGCAGGATCACTTTAACCTCCATGCGCACCTCCTCATTCCCTTTCATAAATTGATAACTGTGAGGCAATCCGAGTGTATTTGTATAACATCTAACCGTAGTCAAGATGCTGGTGTCATACCAAATAATATAGCTTTAGACTCAACCACAGCCGAATTCCATGAATTTGAGCCATTGATAATCCTCCCGCAAGTGTTTTTCCTTAACTATCCATATTCCAAATCCTTCCTTTCCAACACTACCATCCACAAAGACTTGAAGTTCATTACTATTATTCACCCACTCCTCATCCACATTTATTTGGATTCTTAGTGAAGGTATGATAGCCATATCAATATAACTTTGAGCCTGATTCATCTCTATTTCGAAGTTATTTCGTTCATGGTTTTCTGACATCGAACGTACCATGACTTCCATAGGAAGATAATGGTTGTTTGAAGTTGTTGAGTGTTGCTTGAAATAGGAGTGATAACATCAGCAGCATAAAGCATGATCATTAGCAAAAGAAGGAGGGTACTCGTTCTTTTCAATTCTCCACCAAGCCTTAATAGCACAACAATTAACAAAATCAAGAACCATGCTTTCCTCTTCTCCACAAAGAGTGCACCTTGTATTGACCGAGTCAATTCCCTTTTTCCAGAGAAGAACTTGAAATGAGATAATACCCTGCCTAAACTTTCAGGCAAACAATGAATACATAGGATGTGATACTTCCTAACATTTTCATGGCAATACCGATACGACTACATAAGATGTGGACTCTTCTCGTTGTGGTTTAAGGGAGATAACGGGATGATAGACAGTCTTGACGGGGAAGGTTCCAGAACGAGATGCACCCCAACACTAACCATCTTGTCTGAATGTGGAACTAAAAGTTATACGAAGTATGTAGTCAGCATCCTCCTTGGAGAACCATTTACAAATTTTTTTCCTCTCTGTAGCACCTAGATCTATTGTTCATCAGAGATGAGAGCCGACCCTCTTGCCTAACATTAGTAGGGATAGACCATTTCCATGGTCTACCTCCGGTTTTTCCAAAATCTACATGTCTATAATCTTGTGGATTCTCCATCCCCAATTAGTTGGTGAGCTCCAGTTTGCAGCAAATATAAGAAGCATCTCAATGACCGCCAAATCAGGCTTGGCCTTTGTTGGAACCCAAGGTTTTGCTGATTATGACAACAGAGTAAGTCTGGTGACAAAAGAAGTATCACTGATAATAGCATCAGAGTAGTCTAAGCGACGAAGGAGTTTGACTGTGGAAGGAGTCGTTCTGTGACATAATATTCTCCTGGAAAGTTCTAGAAGCTATGAGGAGAACCTCTACTATTAAAAACGTAGAGAGATTAAAGGAAATAACTGCTACACACGTTCACATATATCCAGCTCCGTAAAAACAAGGTGGTCAAGGTTAGAAAGCGCCAGAACGAGTCCCTCTAGAGAGCAGTTGAGATATTTCCCACCTAATGCGTAGTGTGAAGACGTGGGACGTCGTGGAAACATCAATTTACACATTATGGGAGCAGTTACTTCGGGTTTATCAGTATTTAAGCATGTAGAAGTCATTTGCAATACTTGGAGCTTTCACTTCCAAATTCCTAGAGAGAGAGATTTATATTGAGAGAGAATTATTTTTCGAGAGATCTTAGTGTGACTTAGTCACTTCAGCTTAGGTATTTATTAGCTATAGAGCACACACAAACACTCCCTTTACTCCTTATTCTGTATTGATCTACTTCTAGAGTAGAGCGAGTGTTGGATGAGACAGAATACCTCTGTCGAATCCCATCATAGGAAGCTAGGTTGTAATTCACCTTGAATTTCAATATAAGCAAAATCCTGTCTTGTCAATTTTACACAAAAAGCTTCCACATTATCTCCATGGCAAATACTTTCTCCACAGAGTTGGTCTGAGACTAACACCTCAAACCTACTCGGTCAACACCCCGATCCTATCAGCCTTGCACCTACTAGTGACTCCATAAAATCCGTATTTTGGTGGTATTTAGCTTTGAGGAGACGTGCAACTAGAAAATTTGGTCATTAAGGACACACTAGCATTGACAAGCTAGAAGAGTGTCACTGATGATGCAAGGTCTTTGAATCCCCAACCACCCTCATCAAGGCTCTTGCATAACGTGTTCCAATTTCTACAGCATGTACCTTTCTTGACCAGAGAACCGGTCCACCATAAAGACCTTATATCTTTTTGGACTTCCTTGATCAAACTAGCTGGTAGCTTTATAACACCTATGACGTATGAAGGGATAGCTTGAGTACCGACTTGATTAGATTACCTTGTCCTGCATGGGAGACAAAACATTTCCAATTCATAATACGCTCAATAACTTTGTCCTTGATGTAGGTGAAGATCTCCTTCTTACTGTGATCCACTTCACTCGGGAAGCCTAAGTAGAGGCCTAGGTCATTGACATAATTGTCTGGTGGAAAAAAGATTAAAAAAAGCCTTATAATAACGCTTTTAATTATAGCCATATTAAAACAACGATTTTCTTTTAAAAACATTTTTAAAAGTACCATTATATTAGGGGGCGTGTGCGGGCGTTATGTTAACAGACTTTAAAGAACGCTTTTGTAGGAAGCGTTCTTTATACTTCCGCGCGTTAGATTATATAGAACACATTTCTTACCCATGGGGTATTAAGAAATTACAATGCTCACCCATGAGCTTTAGAAAATTATAGTGCCCACCCATGAGGTATTGGGACATTACAATCTTCACCCACGAGCTTTAAGAAATTATAGTACCCACCCATGTACTTATTAAAATGAGGTGAATATGAATATGCAAAACAATGATTACTTTAATAATAAGAACTTAGAAAATGATAAAAAATTGAAAGAAACTCTAATTTACATTATATGACCTCTTAGAAGTCAAATAATGATATCACTAAATGAATAAATAAAGAAGAAAACTAACAACTTGAAACAATTGAATAATTGCAAATCCTTGTAAATTTATGTGATTTTTCTTCAATTCCCCACTCTAACATTGCATGGGGGTAAATTAGGGTTTCTTTTTAATTGGTTTACATTGTTGAATCGCTCCATCAATAAATATTTACTAAGATCTTCATTTTCATCTCATTTTAATAAGTACATGGGTGGGCATTGTAATTTTTAAAACTCATTGGTGGGGATTGTATTTTCTCAATAACTCATGGGTGGGCATTGTAATTTTCTAAAGCTCTGGGGTGGCATTATAATTTTTCAATACCTCATGGGTGGGCACTCTAATTTTTCCTTAATTTTATTTCCTATTCAATAACTCACGCCATCGATTTTCTCTCTCTTCACCTTCGACAACCAAAAACCTATCTTTGCTCGTAGTCACCATCGCTGCTTGCCGCCGATGCTCTTGGTGCCACCCTCCGCCGTCGTAAACTGTCCATGATCGTTGCCGGTTACTGTCTGCTGGTAACTTTACTTGTAAATGGCGAACAAATGCGTATATCTCGCACCATTGCTTTTCATTCTATCTATGTTGATTTTTGATTTTCAATGTAGCACCTTCTGAAGCAAATAATGCTCTTTGCTCGCATTTTATCTCTTTGGCGATTAGGTTTCGATTTTAATGCCGCACCTTTGTGAATAATACATGATCCGCGCTTTGATTTTTTTACTGAATATAGTTTTTGATTTTTGTTACATATTGTTCTAGGTTAGCTCTTTCTGTCTGGCTAGATTATAATTTTTATTCCAATATAATGTCACACTGAACTTTGTAACCCGAACTGTAGAAACTGATGAAAACACAAGAGTAATTAGCTAACTATATATAGTTTTTAATTCTTTTTGTTCTTGTATTTATGATCCTCTGAAGTGGTAAATCAGTGCGCGAAACTACTACATCTCGCTTAGCAGATTGATTAGGGCTGAAAACAATTCGCTTTGAAACGGTAATATGTTCGAACTTGTATGTCCAGACATATGTTCGGACACCCCTGTCTCCTTCTTTCTGTTTTAAGTTCGATTTGTTTCCAAACATTAATGTTCGGACGCCACCCCAAGTTTTTTGGAAACTTGTTCAGACATAATTCCGAACATTTTAGACCTTTCACCTTGACCTATGTCCGAACATTGATGTTCGGACACATGTTCAGACTTCTAAATTTCCATTCTAATTTGAGTCTTGACCTGTATCCGAACATTGATGTTCGGACATATGTTTGGATAGGCTTCTGCTTTAGCCTAAATTGCTCGTTTGAGCTCCGTTTTTATTTCCGTTTGCCAGGTTGTAAACCCCTAAAGCTATACAAGCTATTTATCTATGTTTTGGGCGTGTTTTCATGCATGTAAATTCTAAAAGTGTGATTCTCTGTTTTGGGACCTAGTCACTTTGCATCTGAGCCATGGATGACTGGACTGAGTTATCTCGTGGCATGCTATTGTAGACGTCATATCTATATGTGTTGGGTCATTCCCATTTCTGTTCTATGGGGTCGAACGGGTCCTTTGGTCTTCGGACCATTAATGCTTGTCGAGGGATCTGTTAGATCCATGGGTTCAGACATAATTCCGAACATTTTAGACCTTTCACCTTGACCTATGTCCGAACATTGATGTCCGGACACATGTTTGAACTTCTAATTTCCCTTCTAATTTGAGTCTTGACCTGTATCCGAACATTGATGTTCGGACAGGCTTCTGCTTTAGCCTGAATTGCTCGTTTAAGCTCTATTTTTATTTCTGTTTGCGAGGATGTAAAACCCTAAAGCTACAAGCTATTTATCTATGTTTTGGGCGTGTTTTCACGCATGTAAATTCTGAAAGTGTGATTCTCTGTTTTGGGACCTAGTCGCTTTGCATCTGAGCCGTGGATGGCTGGATTGAGTTACCTCGTGGCATGCTATTGTAGACGTCATATCTATATGTGTTGGGTCATTCCCATTTCTGTTTTGTGGGGTCGACGGGCCCTTTGGTCTTTGGACCATTTATGTGTTGTCGGGGGATCTATTAGATCCATGGGTCTCTGACCCTTTCTGTGTTTATGTGTGCTTGGTGCTAGTGTCCCACTCGGTTTATGAGCTTTGAGCTATATTCTTGATTTGGAAACTATCTAGTTCCGGCCGGTTTTACAGAGACTCTCTTCTCTCTCTGTTTTGAGATATGATTACATGAGTTTTCTGGTTTCGTTTTGGTTCATTAATTTCAACTGTTTTGAGCAACCTCATTGATGACGGTTGCTGCCTGCTGAGCATGTGGTTGTTCACCCTTTTCCATAATATTAAACATTGCACATTGATCTTCTGGTGGACGCCGGGCTTGAAGTTCAGTTGATTTTTGTTAGACATTATCTTATGTATTTGACATGGAAGCTGGTTATTTTATCTTTAGTTGCACTTGACTTTGGTTTACTCCCGCACATTGTATCCTACGACCATTAGATGTTTGTGCATCTTCGATGGTATTTCGGACTCATGTATTTGATTTGTTTTAAGTAATGCAAGCGACATTTCCCTTTCAATTTTGGAGTAATTCGTGTTAGAGCCTTGCGTATCTTAGGTAGCATAGTACGCGGCGTGTAACAGCCTTAGAACTAGGCTGTGTTTGGGATCGTTACATTGATCATGCCAAATTTTATGGAATTTTTAACTATTGTTAGGTTATTCTGGTTGTGTTTACATTTCTGGCAGAGATTAAATTACCAAATTAAGCTAGAGCGCACACTGGTTTGTGGTTAGGGCTGAAGTTAAATCTTAATAAGTTGGGATCAGTAATATACTCGAACTTATCTATAAAGATCTCAGTAATTTTGCAATATAAGTTTTTTATTTCCTTTGTCACTTGTTGTGAAGAAACAGTAGTAATTTTATTGGGAGTGGTCTCTCTCGGTCGCCGCTCCTAGGTTGTTGTCTCCGATGCCTGTCTCACGGTACGTACTTTTTTAAAGCCCTTGTGCACAATTTGGTAGGCACTATCTCTATGAATTTTACTTGTTTTGCCGTATATTTTTTGGCATACCTGGAATTGAGAAATTATTCAGACATTATATCTTCATTCTTATATAGTTAAAAGATATATAAAAGTATATCTACATTTATTTCTGGTTTAAAAGATTGTATGTATGACCGTTTGAAAGGTAGACCGTACATGCTTGTCTTTTGGATCATGCATTTTGAAGCATGGGATTATTAGAGTAACGCAAAGGTCATGCCAAAATTTTCTAAATTTAATTAGTGTTAATTAATCATTCTTTAATAAACTGAAATGACAATAACTTACGCAAATGACACTTAAACTTATTTTTTCATCACATTGAAAAAACATTGTAAAACATTGATGATCGAAAACACGGTTATTTTTTACCTTCATATATTATTGTGGGTGGAGTACTGCGCCTATCTGTCTACGATCTCTGATCATCTTTTACTTCTCCAGCTGACATACTCATCAGGCTAGTTTTTCACTGTTTCAAGAAAGTACACACTTTTTACTTAACTATAATAATTTTTGTTTGTCTATTCATTGATATTCATGTCTTTATTTGAATGACACTACAAAATTAACTCAAACATATTTACTCCTCCAAGATTTACCTAGCAGAAGTATATCTTGGATAGTCCCCATTGGGACTGTCAATCACGTTCGATCTCACCATCTAGGTTTCGAACAGGTTTATATATACTTTTAGTATACATGTACACTTTGAAGAGCTGAAGGAAAAATGCTAAAATTTTCAATGAAAGTATATTATAAACTCGTTTGTAGGTGAGATCGAACGTGATTAGATGGGTTCAGGTTGGAAAAAATATAAGATTTAAGAGTACTTTACAACAAACCATACATTTTATATATAGAAGGAGATGGAATGTTCAAACATGTACATTGGCAGATTAGACATGAATTATCTTCAAGGGGTTGATAAGTTCTGTAAGGTCCTTTTCAACAATCTTAAACCAAAAGATAGGGGTACATTCTTTGTCCATGTGTCACTGCAAAAATGACTTCAAATATAGAGATGTAGAGAAAATTAAGTATCATTTGATCCGTCACGAGTTTACGAAGGATTATGAATACATAACATTGTGGTATGGTCAACATTCACTAGATGTGTTTGAGTGTGACGAACCAGCTCCCGTAGAATTGTTAGAAAGGGATGATACAAATAACTATGGGGATTCTCAAGAGGATTTACTTAACGGTGAGTCAGATGATGACAACCTTGACTCAATGATGGAAGATGTAGAAGATTTTCCATCCAACCAAAATGCATAAGGAAGCTTTATGAAGTCATCTAAAGAACCACTATATAGCGGATGTGATGCATTGAAGCTAACTATTCAATTTTCAAGTCGAAGTATGGATGAAGTGATGTAAGTTTCACAACTCTATTACAACTATTGAATTAGATACTACCAACGAATAATGTGATACCCACAACTACTTATGAGGAAAAGAAGTTAATGTGTCCAATTGGTATGGTGAAATACCCCAAATCAAATTAATACCTTAAAACTGTTAAATAATGAAGAATTGATCTTGGATTAAATCATTTTAGTTACGGATGCTAATTTATGCATGCAACGTTTACGTAAATTAATATCATGCGTGCGCATGCAAACTCATGCACGCAAACGTAACGTAAAAATAGTCGTTTTACCATAAACACCAACGGGTGTATTTTTACTAAACGTCTTAACATACTCGTACAAAACGCTCATGTATGTTTATTAACAAGGATTAAATTCCTTACATAACGGGCTCGATAAAGAGAGCGACAACAAGGAAAGATCAATACGAACGTTTATACAATTCATAAAATGACAACGTTCAATCCACGAACGCTAATATAATGTCATCTTCACGTACACATATAAACGCTTACGTACGAACATTAACGGACATTAAACCCCTTACGAAATAAGCTCAACTAGGAGAGCGTCATCTAGGAAAAATATATACGAGCGTTTATACGACTCGGTACATAATAACGTCCACTGTAAAAAACACGAAAAATACTAACGAGCAACGTAAATATTTTACGATTGCCTAAGCATTTATAAATGCTAAAATAAATTGATATACACATTTAAACAATGTAACAACTTATGTTACATGATCTTAATGCTTGATATATATCATAAATACATAAGACATGTTATATCATTACATATAACACAAAGTATACAAGTTAAAAAATCGGTACCATATAAACCGGTTTTATATACCAATTTTTGGGACTTGTTTTATACACTTTCACTTAGTAAAACAATTAACTACCTAGTGTACCTACTTTGTACATGAGTATATATTATTATGACAAGCTACCAATACATACTACCTATTAACGGTGGTATACTTATGAATATAGCCAAGCAAAATGGTGGCAATCACCATATGCTTACGGTAATGTATATATGCATGTCCATAATAAAAAAAACACGTATGACTAATGTTCATACTGTATGAGCTAGTGTACAATTAATCAAAGGAGAATAACCATACTATACGATAATCCACTAGTGCTCAAAGTTGACAAATCTGTAGCATGACCCATTGCTCAATAATTAACAAAAAGGAAACAGCACTAAGCTACATCCATATACAAGTGGGTATTAGACAATAATATGTCAAATTAATCAGCCTCTATGCTAGTCTATTGCTGTATGCCTACAAGATAAAACCTGTAGCAAATTATGCAAGTTAACGGTAGTGCATGTGCACTTATAATTAACCAACCAAATCAGGAGCAATCAACCTATACTAAGTGTGCATGCGCTCAAAAAAAAAATTAACGAAAAATCGGTAGACACCTATAATTATCAAATAGAAAATCTGTAACCATTACCACCTATAATTAGCGGTAGTATAGCTTTTAAAGAAGCAAAATCTGAAGCAAATTATTAGTCATTAACCATAATCATGCACCTATAATTAACAAAAAGTAATTTGCACTAAGCTACATTATTGACGAGGCATGTGCTAACAATTAACAAAGTAAACCCCTATAGCAATTGTCGGTAAGTCACCCAGCAATTAAGCAAATTAAAACAGTACTAATTACCCTATGTCTAACGTGAGTGCAGGAGATCAAATTAACAAGAAAATCTGTACACTTTTGACAATAATAAATCGGTCCCATATAGCATATAAGACATGGTTTAAATGTCTTATTTAACATGTAGCTTTATGAGTCACCTTCCCACCATTATACTACAGTAATGCAAGATCAAAACCCATTGTATATGCCTATGATTACCGAAAAACAAGAGCTAATGGGAGACTTATGTGGAATGAAAAATTAGACAAAGTCTAAAGTTATGACATGAACAATTCTCATGGACATAACAATTAATTCTTTCCTAATTCTAGCATAGCATTTCGGTGAAATTGAGCTCCACTTGGCAATAAGTGCCGAAACCATTAGCTAAAAGAGGGTTATTATTGGAGCAATCAACCTATAAGCTATGACATAAACAATTAATTCAATTACACTAATCTAACATATACCTAACTTGTTCACGTTCTTATGTTTCCCACTTTGGCAATAATTAGCTAATTCTAATCTTGGTGCCGATTTCATTTGGTCAAAAGAGGGGTATTAGTGCTAACATTAATCAAATAATTAAGTAAGGCAAATCATTAAGAATTAACAAATCAATTCCCATACCTTGATTCACAAAACCCACGGCAACCTTTCATTCTTTCATTCCACAAGTGCCGAATGGGTAAGTCTCTTCTACCTCCTTTCTTTCTTCTTCTTCCTTCAAGCTCTAAGCTCCATTAATGGTTTTAATTTCAATCTTCATTTTTGTGTTAATTTCCTAGCTATTTCCAACAGTCTTGAAGCAAAACTCTCCTAGCATCCATACAAGAATTCGGCTAGCATACATGCTCCAAGAAGTGTCTTGAATCAACAATTAAACCAAGGAGCATTCAAGGTTAACTTAAGGTATTTTTATGCTTGAAAAATCCTTAAGACATGCTATATATAACCGAAAATTCCAACTCTTCTAAGCATGATTTCTTCATCAATTTCATGAAGGAAAATTGGTTCTCCATCCATACTAGGAGCACCGAAAATTCAAGGTAAAATACTTAAGGTAAATCCTTTGAAAACTACTTATAAATCTACTTAAGATCTTTGTTAAGATCTAACTCCTAAACCCCTTCCTTCTCATGTGTTAATACCGAAATTTGGAGCTACAATTTCCATTGAAGGGAAGCTTGGAAAATTCAAGAGGAGTTCAAGTACTTAATCATCTTTGATTAAGAGTAAGTTTATTAAGCTAATTATTAATGTCCTAAGCTTTGTTTAAGCTCATACATTTTGTACAAAATTATGTACATCTCTTCAAATAATTAAGGCCGAAAATTATTGAGGTTATTTACCAAGAAAAATAATTATAACTCTTAAGCTAAAGTTATTACCTTAAGGTATAATTTTATGTCACAAAAAAAAATTAATTATGAGGAGCATAGTACATGGCCGAATTATCTAGTAATAATTTTCTCTATTTTGAGCTAAAAATATGTCTAAGGTATTACAATAATTTTTACATGAGATATATGGCTCATATGTATTTATGTATAATTATTTTGAGTTATAAATCAAGTTTTAAAAATTATATGGCATCATATAATTATGACCGAATTCAAATGGTGAAAAATAGGTTTTAATGAGCTATATAAGTATATAAACTTATATTGAGTTTTTGGTAAGTTAAAAATAATTACTAGTGTTTAAATGACTAGTTTAATAAGTTATATATTGTAATTTTTAGAAAGTTATGGGAATATAGTAATTACCGAGAATAATATGTGCCATTGGTATAATTATGATATAATATAAGGTAAGAATTAATATTATGAATTTTGGTTAAATTAAACAAGTGTTTAAGTAATAAAATAACAATTTATAAAGTTTTGGGGCTATTTTGTAATTTCTGGAAAGTTTAGAGTAAAACCGAGATATATATATATATATATATATATTTCTGGGTATATTAATGTATTAAGTATGAAATTAGACCTTGGTCAAAGTGTTGACCAAAAACTTTGGGTTAAAATGACTTATGACATAAATAATAAGTTTATAAAAGTTTTGGGGTGAAATTGTAATTTATAAAAGTTTATGTGTAAACCAAGAATTTAATTCGGGCGGAAGCGTAATTAATGGAATTTTATGTGCTATTCGGAATTTAAGGAAATTAAATATTAAAACTATAGTTTATAAGTGGATATGTAACTTATATAAAGTTTTTGGGGTTAAGAAGTAATTATAAGAAAATGAATCACAAAGCCGAAAATCAATGTGGCTAATTGGTGATTTATAAAAGTTAAGGTGTTCAAATATTAATTACTGAATTTATAGAGGTGGCTTTGAGAAATAATTAATTAAGAAGATAAAACTATGTAATATAATGTATTTTGGAGTATAATGTAAAGGTTATGAAATAATTGAGGTTATAATATAATAACCGAAAAGTTTGAAATATTTATGGGATTAAAAATATTTGTAGGTCCTATATGGATATTTAGAAGATTTAGAAAAAGGAAATTATGATTTAAGGATTTATGAAATTAAAACTATATGTTATAAAGGAATAAATAAGTTATTTGTAAAGAAATAATATTATTTGGGGTTAGTTGTAATTAATAAAAGATATGGGGAATAATACGCCCATGCGTGGCATGTAAATACGATTTGAGAATTTATAAAGTTGTTATGTCATTTAGACAATTAAAATCATGTACCATAAATAATACATGTGTATAAAATTTATACATTTAGGATTTTCAAGTAAATCAAAGGGGAATGAATATAAGGAATTTAATGTGTGAGTATCAAATAATATTTGGAACTATAGTTTATTAAATATAAAGTTAAGAGGAGAATTAATTTACATATGACCAATAAATGTCATTGACGAATTTATAAATTGTTATGTTGTTCGGACAAATACAACATGACAAGTGAATAATACTTGTTTATACAAAAATACATTCAAAGAAACTATTTAAGTTAAGAGAAAACAATTGAAGCGGTATATAAGATATTGGAGGTAATTAAAAGAGAATTACCATACACTATAGGTCTTGTAAGTAAAGACTACGATGGTTTAAATTATATTGGTAAACCTTAAAAATAAATAAGGTTAAGAGGTTAAAAGAAATTATCTAAGCGTTGAAAATATAAATAAACCTCACATGAAATAACAAATACGAGGACATTTCATGATACGATAAAAATTATTATACGAGAGTAACATAAATTAACACTCTCAGTTAATCCTATTCTAGGACTTTGTTTGACCAGACGTTGGCCGGGAACTAATCAAGTACAAAATCTTCGGTGAACGGTATGGATTCTTGCAACCTGTTTGCTAACGGATTACACCGGCTTGTGTGCTATCTGTTGTGTGAAATAACGACCAAGATAATTGCATGTAATATGTTGCACTTGCATTTGTGTATCGTTGTGAATGATATGCACTGTAGTGTTACTTAATGTGCGCGAACGATATGCGCTGTTGTGTTATTTTATGTGCGTGAATGATATGCACTGTTGTGTTACTTAATGTGCACGAACGATATGTGCTGTTGTGTTATTTTATGTGCGTGAACATTTCTGACTATAACGTGTATGTGCCACGTATACAACTCTACATTACCAGTGGATTAAATGCCTACGTATTATTATACCGAGAACTTGTACTCAAGTTTCTCACTAACTTCCTTTATAAACAATGTCGTTGTCTTTAAGCGTGACAACTGACAAAATACAACAGTATGTGTAGGATCTTACAACGGTTGTTCTCAGTGAGGTTGTTACTCACGAGGAACTAGGTGCTGAGTAACAGTCTGACGACGAACTTGATATTCAAGAAATAGCAACAGAGAGTGAGATATTAGATACACGTGAATACTCACTATATTAGCACGTATCAAGAACTTGATACACCCTCACGTACTAGGAGAACAGGCTCTCCAAGTACAAACACGTAAAACACTAGATCTCACAACTCTCCAATGATTCAACCGGTGTTTAAACAAAAGATACTTCCTTTTACCTCTTTTCTCTCACCTAAAAAACGTGCCTCTACCTTCTCTTAACATCTCCTATATATAGTTATCGTTTTACATAAAACAATATCTTTAAAGATATAATTTCTTTAAAGATAAAATCCTAGTAACCGACTTAGATATCAAACAGAAAAGATATTCTCTAGATAATCTACTAAAGATAAAAACTGTGCAGAATATATCTAGAGGCGGTTAGATACTGCAAGATCTTCTATTGACGGCACCTCCCTTGGTCAGGTCAAGACTCAGATCTCTGTGTCTGTTACTGAGTTTGGTCAATCAAAACTTCAAGACTCGGATCTCTGTGTCTGTTACTGAGTTTGGTCAAACAAAACTTGCATTAACAATTTCCCCCTTTTTGATTGGGCAAACTCTGAGTCTTGAACTGATGTATGTTCCCCCTTAACTGCTGCTTCATTGCTTTCTGTAATCATCCATTGTCGTCACTCAAAATCTTGTGTCCGGAACTGAGAACGTTCCCCCTGAATTATTGCACAGAACGTTCCCCCTGAATTATTGCACACACACATATGTGTTCAAGACATCTTTCCCCCTTTTGCCGAATCAAAAAGAAACTAAGGCATGACCTTCATAAGTAGGGGGTAATGGTGTGTCACGGACTGATCACTGAGAACAAGATAAAGAATCTGAAAGAGGTAGAATGCCTTCTTGACGAAACTGATAGGACTGATTAGACTTTGGTACCCAAATTTGTTTAGGCTCAACTGTAGGCACACACTTAGACTGGATTATAGGAACCCATCTTTTAGTGTGGAATCTGTTGGCTCTATATAAGCTCTGTCTTGATGATTCTTCCCGCAATTGTTTTCTCAACAGTTTGGGACACCATCTTATCTTGTGTCCTAGTTGATGACAGTACCAGCACGAGTTCAGTGTAGACTTAGAATGACCAGGTTGAGTCTTCAACTTTCTCGTCTTAAATTGAGTGGGTTTCTCTAGTTCAAATCCCAAACCGCACTTATTGGAGTTGTTTTTGAACAACATCTGATTCAGATTTGTCTTTCCAGTATACCAAGTGGGATTAGTCTGTGTCTGAAGCTCTAACTTCCGATTTGCATCAGCTAACATGCCTGAGAGAGTTTCACATTCCCTTTTTAGTGATTTATTACGATCTAAAAGAGAATTCACTTCTTCTTGTGCCCAACATGGAAGAGTGAGAATTCTAGTCTCCAAAGGACTAACAAAGTTGATCCTTGGCTTATCCAGACTCTCTTTGACGCAGTTTTTGTTGTCAGTTGAAGACTTACTCAAATCTTCCACTTTAGCTTTGAGTTCTCTGATCTCAGTAACATACTCATCTACGTCGAAATCCTCATCGGAGCTAGTAGGACTTTCAAGACTCTTTATCTTGTCTTCCATCCTAACTATCTTATCCTCATACCCAAGTTTTTGCGATTTCAGTTTCATCAATGCTTCAGACAAAAGATCAAATAACTGTGTCTTTGACATAGAATCAAAAGACTCTTTCACATGAGTTAAACATACCTCATCTTCTGGGAGAGTCTTGTTTAACTTTCCTTCCGCCATAAAACAGAATTCCGTGTCCAAACTCATCTCATCTTCTTGGACAATTGCTGTCATACACACTTGATCTTCATTCTCAGGTTCTGAGTCTGTACCTGAACCATCTTCTCCCCAAGCCGCAGCAGCTGTTGTTGAGAATTTCTTGACTTTCTCCTGAAAATTATCCCTTTGTGGCAAAGGACAATTTTTGACCTCATGTCCAGGTTTGTTGCACCTGAAACAGATTATTGGACCCTTCTTTGATTTGTTACGATTAAACTTAGAATTCTGACCTCGCCGTCCTCCAAAAATCCTTCGAATACCATCAGCTATCTTGATAATTTCTTCCTCTTCACTCAATTCCTCTTCATCTGTACCAGCATTACTCTTCCAAGCTTTCAAGGCCAGATCTTTGCATGTTGTTGGCGAAGAGATTGCTCCCTTCATCTTACCTTCATAGACCATCAGCTCAGAGCCTAACTCCTCGAGGGACATTTTTGACAAATCCTTGGTTGTTTCTAGCAAAGTTGTATAGTGCAGCCAATCCTTTCCGAGACTGTCCAGACACCTTTCATTGATAGTTAGATTATCCAATGTGACTCCCACAGTCTTCATATCACTCAGAATCTTGTCAAACTTTTCAAGCGTCTGTGTAACAGACTCACCTTCAAGCATTCTGAAATTATCAAACTGTCTTCTGAACTGTTTTCCTTTTGCCTTTCTGATCGAATCTGTTCCTTCATAGGCAACTTTCAGAAAGTTCCAAACTTCTTTAGCAGTTAGTATGCCAAGAACTTTTTGCTGATCACCCTCTGAAAGTGATGAGACAATCACTCTCAAGGCCTGCTTGTTCTTACTGAGTAGCTTCTTGTCTTTATCATTCCAATCCTTCTTCTCCTTAGGCTTGGTAACTCCATCTTCAGTAACCTGCGGGACTAAATCGCCTTCGGTTACAACTGTCCATAGATCATAGTCTATCGACATCAGTTGATGTCCCATTTGTTCACACCAGCAAGCATAATTGAATTTTGTAAGCTTCGGTGCTTTGACGTTGTAAGAACCCATGTTGATCACCCTTTGAAGATTTCTCTCCTAGACACCAAAAGGGAACCTGCTCTGATACCAATTGTAGGATCTTACAACGGTTGTTCTCAGTGAGGTTGTTACTCACGAGGAACTAGGTGCTGAGTAACAGTCTGACGACGAACTTGATATTCAAGAAATAGCAACAGAGAGTGAGATATTAGATACACGTGAATACTCACTATATTAGCACGTATCAAGAACTTGATACACCCTCACGTACTAGGAGAACAGGCTCTCCAAGTACAAACACGTAAAACACTAGATCTCACAACTCTCCAATGATTCAACCGGTGTTTAAACAAAAGATACTTCCTTTTACCTCTTTTCTCTCACCTAAAAAACGTGCCTCT
Organism: Limonium bicolor; assembly: GCA_023374045.1. Taxonomy (NCBI): domain Eukaryota; kingdom Viridiplantae; phylum Streptophyta; class Magnoliopsida; order Caryophyllales; family Plumbaginaceae; genus Limonium; species Limonium bicolor. The sequence goes on along the minus strand of CM041778.1, from coordinate 63,392,694 downwards.
ACCTTCTCTTAACATCTCCTATATATAGTTATCGTTTTACATAAAACAATATCTTTAAAGATATAATTTCTTTAAAGATAAAATCCTAGTAACCGACTTAGATATCAAACAGAAAAGATATTCTCTAGATAATCTACTAAAGATAAAAACTGTGCAGAATATATCTAGAGGCGGTTAGATACTGCAAGATCTTCTATTGACGGCACCTCCCTTGGTCAGGTCAAGACTCAGATCTCTGTGTCTGTTACTGAGTTTGGTCAATCAAAACTTCAAGACTCGGATCTCTGTGTCTGTTACTGAGTTTGGTCAAACAAAACTTGCATTAACAGTATGCTTGTTTAACGTCCTTGTGTGACGTCTAACATATTCAATGCTACGAGAAGCGAGGAGCCCAGATGTATCTGGCCATGCATGCAAATATGGAGGTTGTACCTGTCGCAGGTCGTCCTCAAATACAGTATACGTCATGACGGTGGTTTTGGGTGTAGACTTTGTCCACTCACCGGGTTAGTCCCGGAACATTTTGGAGTTGGGAGAAAGATTTCATTCTCTCAAGGGTATGATACCCACATCTATATTTAAGTACAGGAGTGGACTACGTTCTCCCCTGCGGGATTTATTACCAACCATTAACGTGAAAGTCTTATCTCGTCTGAAGGGTTTATCATACCCGATCCAAAATTAAATTACTAACTTGACCTCTGCTGTCATGTTTCTCTTTGTGATGTTGTTGACCTTGTATGGTTACTTGTATGATTTATATTTGATGCATGTTTTCAGTATTTGATAAAATGAACCGCATGTTTACGACCAAGTAGTTGTGCATGGCCCGCTAGCTTATGGGCTGCACGTTTTCATACCAGCAATTTATTTTGCTGAGCCGTTTCATGGCTAACCATTCACAGGTACCTGAAGAAAGAAGAGAATACCCGACCGAGTGTAGGTGGGGTAGAATTAAGACATGGGATTATTAGTGTCTGTAACATTTTACAGTACTGTACCTTTTCTATTAGCTTTTGTTATTTTTTCAGCGCTCAGACTGTATCGTTTGTAAATTGTTTTGGAGTTAGCCTTGTTAGTCACATGGGTGACTAACGGCGTTGTAGCACCACCCGTTGTTATGTATACATTTCGCTGCATTTCCAGTTATCTTTGGGATCTATCATCGTACAGGTTGTGGAGTTTCGGGTTGAGGGTGTTACATATGGAGTATAAGAAAATCCATGCTTTTCCAACAGGGAGTATTTTGTACTGGAAAAAGCATGAGTTTGATGACCTTTGCTCGGAATGTGGAGAATCACGGTACGCAAAGATAGATCATGAAGACAACTCAAACACTAAGATTCATTCTCTTGCTAAGGTCTTATGGTATCTTCCAATAACTCTAAGGTTCAGACGCTTATTTACAGTTCAGAAAGACGCTTAACACCTCATACGGCATGAATCACAAAGGGAAAAAGATGGTAAATTGAGACATCCTGCTGATTCACCGCAATGGAGAAATAGTGATAGAAGGTATCCTCAGTTTGGTATGGAAGCTAGAAACTTAAGACTTGGCTTATGCATGGATGGGATGTACCCTTATGGCACTTTGAGAGTAGTATACATAGTACTTACTCTGTTTTATTGACATTATTCAATCTATCACCATGGTTGTGTATGAATCCTAGATATATTATTCGTTCATGGCTAATATCAGGTCCAAAACAACCAGGGAATAAAATTGACGTGTTTCTGCAACCACTTGTTGATGATTTGAAAATATTGTGGCATGAAGGAGCAACTGTGTACGATTCATACGCTGAGGAAAACTTCACACTACATGTTATGTTGTTTGTACGATCAACGACTTTCCTGCGTACGACAACCTATCTAGATATACAATCAAAGAAGCTTTAGCGTGTTCTATATGCGCAAAAAAAATGTGCAAGATTGGTAGGGATGAAATCTCCAACGGGTTTTTGTAGTTCCCATCATGACATTAAAGTACCATCAGGTTATTCATCCACTATAAGGAGTTTGGTGTTAATGTTTGAGCTAAGATTGGTAGGGATGAAATATCACTACTATCATGTTCTGATGCAACATCAACTTCCTATTGCAATTCGTGGGATTGTTCTAGATGATGTTAGAAAAACCATTAGAAATTTGTGTGTGATTTTCAATGGGGTTTCAGCCAAAGTTCTTAATGTCCAGAAAAAATTGCAAGCCGATCTCATAATCACCATGTGCTAGTTGGAGAAGCATTTCCCCTTTCATTTTTATGTTACGGTGCATCTACTAGTTCAACTAGTTAGAGAGATTAAGGAATGCTGATCATTATACCTCAGATGCTTGTATCCATTCGAAAGATGCCTGGGTAAGAATTATTCGAAGGAACAATAAGTGAGGAAATGATTGACTTTTGCTCTCACTACTTAGAAGGTGTTGAACTCATTGTACTTCCAAAATCAAGACACGAGGGTAGGCTGCAAGGTGTTGGTACAATTGGTAAAAAAAACTGGTAAGAGCTGATTTTGATGCATTAAGTAAAGCACATCATACCGTGTTGAGTCATATAGAAGATGTTGAACCACACTTAGCCTTTCTCAGAGCAAAACATCCATTAATGAGCAACCTCATATTAAAGAAGGAGCAGAATGCTACATTTATTAAATGGTTTAGAGAAAAAGTTATGCATGAGGATTCGAGCAACGTGACTGAAATTGTTAAGGTGTTGGCACTTGGTCCAAATCTTGATGTGCTATCCTATGATGGGTTTGATGTGAATGGATTTACGTTTTACATGGAACACCAAGACCTTAAGTCTATAAACCAAAATAGTGGCGTACATCTTAGGGCCTCACAAGACAAGTTTCAAGGTGTGGGTCCTACTACAGTTGCAATGGAAAAAAAATATAATGGTGTCATTCAAGATATATGGCTCTTTGACTACAAAATCTATGAAACTTGTGTATTTCGTCGCAAATAGGTAGACAACAAGCACAGTTATTGGGAGGTGGAACATGGTTTGAAGTTAGTTGACCTAAATGTAGTGAAATATACAGATGAACCATTTATTGTTTCGTCTAAAGCAAGGCAAGTGTTTTATTGTCATGATCAGTCCAATCCAGATGGTCTGTAGTCTTGTAAAGCAAAAGACGCATAGTTGGTGTTGATGGTGTTACCGATGAGGATGATTATGATTGTGAATTGGACAACATTCCTCTTCAGTTGCCAATGGAGGTCGATAATGTTACTGATTTTGAGTACACAAGGTCGGATCATGATAAAAGAGTATGGACTGAAAAATGAAATATGCGTAAGTTTGATTATAAATTTATTGTCATTTTTTATAAACACTTAGTTTAATTGCCTGCTTTAACTTTGTGCAATGTTAATTATATTTTTAGCTAATTGTAAATTTTGTATCATGACCTTTTGTAGATTATAGATCTTAACGATGAGATAATTCTACGATGCGATGAGGAGTTTAAGGATTTAATGGAGGAGAATGCACGGACCACCACCCAGGATGATCATACCCTTGATGATCAGACCGCCTAGGGGAGTTTGAGGCCCCGGTAGGGACGAGTACCTTCACGTGGTCTGAAAGCAAAGAAGGACTATGAGATTGAGTTGGTGTGGGATAAATACCTCAGACACATGGGCTGGTCGAAGCAGCGGTTTGCCAACTCCATAGGGCTGCTTGTTAAGATCATTGCAACATCAACAAACATTTAAGGGACCAGGACCCAGATGAGAAGAACCCAATGTTGATCAAGCTGTAGAAGGAGTAAGAAATCCCATATGAAACCAAAAAGAGGGTGTTGTCACTTCTAGCCACCCGTCTTCGATCGTTCAAGCATCAACTTGTTGACGATTGGATCAACAAGCCAGGTAGCCACAAGGAGCCTCTTTACGTATTGTACGCTGGCATGATCTCAAAGCAGGACTGGAGAGAGTTTTATGAAAGCCACATCACATACGAGTTTAGGGTAAGATTTTATTTCCATTCTATATAATTTGTAACCTTTCAAATTTATAATATTTTTAGAGATCAAAGGGTTAACGTAGATGGTCAACATGGAGCATTTAAAAAAAAGCAAGGAGCAACAGAGAGAAAGATCAGCACCCCCACTACATGGGTTGAGCAGGGTATACGGGCCGCTTGCCGCACTGGAAGGAGTCGGGGTTGCTGACGGGTGTTCGTGAAGACGACACACTGGCTTCTAGTGATAGTGAGGAGGAGGCAAATCAGACATAGATGTATTTGTTGGGTCAGATGTGGATAGCAAGGAGAGATGTTTTTCCATGCAAGGAGACTACAACGCTAGCTGCAAAATTTTGAGTAGTAATTAGCTTAGTAATGATTTAGAATTCAATATATATATAATTTTAATGTTTGAAAATAATTGGTCTAAGTAACTAGTAGTATGTTTACTATGTACAACACTGCTGAGGGACAAATCTTTTCTTATCGTCCTTCCCAGCCAAGATGATCCGCTGAACAAGGCCCTCAGGAAAAAGATTATCCAGGGATGGTTCGAGGACTGGGAGGCCAAGTTCATCAAGAGATATCTTTCCTTTATCCCAATGAAAAGAAAATAATGAATTATTACGGGAAGTCGAAGAAAGATCACAGGCAAAAATGGATCAGAGGTTCGGGAAATGGAAGAAAGTTGCTTCAGCGTTACACGCATCAGACTCCACCGTCCCCTGCACCTCATGTGCACTCTCCCGTACCTTATGTGCAGTTTCCTACACATGCACCCTCTCTCGTCCATGCACCTCTTGTCCTTGCCCCCTCACAGGATCCATTCCCGTTTGCAAACCTAAAGGTTTGGAACTTTTTTCTTATTTTTATTTTATTTTTTAATATCAATTATCTCATACTGCGATATAATATGCCTTGTTTACCTCTTATAGGAAACAAGCCATGTTGTCTTCTCTAAATATTGCCAATCGGGCCTGTGGATGTTTTGGTTGGCCAAGTGTAGCAGACTGACCCGGCCTCCTAATGCCATTTGAAACGAGTTCCATCTTGGTTCACACGTGTGTTCACTGACCATGTTTTGGATGGCGATGACAACACTCCACTTCCGTTAGAGTAGAATGGCTGGAGTACGGTTGTTGAAGCTCATGGCTCACAAGTTCCATGGCCTAGCGGTCTCGTTATCATCTTTGATACTGTAACTAATCAATACTTAATCTTTATTCATTATTGTTTAATTTCACCTTTAGGTTATTTAGTTATGTGTAAATTTACTATTGCGTTAGACACCTAATTCTAAGGTTAACAAAGGTAAGAAAGTTGCTGAGTCTGGGAGCGAGAACGCCAATGAGTGGATAAAAGGGCGCAACTTTCTGAGTGAGAATGTGGTCCAGGGTCTGGGACCTCGTCAAACTACTTTTACGATACGTTATGAAGGGCGAAAGCTTCAGGTGTTTCACGATGAAGGTGTCGTCGTATGTTTTCCACAATGATGAACCTTCAAACTTGTTGATCACTTTGATATGTGAAAAAGATTTGGAGATCTACTCAACAGTTGTTGTACAAGCGTAGCATCTTGTAATGTTACTTATTAAAAGCACAAACTATCATTTTAATAGCTATAGCTTGTACATAAATTTTCAATTGTTAAGAATTTTTAAAAGGTCTTTTGTTATCTAGGTGCTTAACTACAAGGCTTTAATTGAAGATGCAAGCAGAACATGTCACCTTCCTCTACCCGTAAAAAATGTCATCTTCTTCAGCCATGAGGGAAGGTGCAGAATGTGAGGACCTCGTGACGCTTGGGGCAATGGCTGCCTTCAGAAGGGGAAGTCGATATTAGATGATACCGTATCATCAAATGTAACTGAACTTAAACTCACATTATATATTTTATTTATTTTTTATTGACTCAATTTATAAAGCTCACTTTATGTTATTTGTGTACACTTGTAGCAATCATTGGTTGTTATTTGTGGTGTGGGTCAACACACATTTATCTTCTTAGCGATTGATTCGTTGGGGAGCTTTAGAAACATTTCGATATCGATACTGCTACAGAAGTAAGTATGATGTATATTGTTTAACAATATATGTCTTGTTAATTGATGTTTTTATACTGATTTTTTTGTGTTTTATTTCAGTGGTTTTAGAGTTGCTTTGTAGAGAGTGGCTAGAATGTATTTCCCATTGCAAATGTAGTTTATGAAGGTAGAAAATGTTTATATATACTAGCTCCTTCATACTTATATGTATATGTCTTCATAAGTTCGATGTTTCTTTTCAATGTACAGTGTCTTAAGCAAAAAGATTCCCGAAGTTGTGGATATTTAGTTATGAGGTACATGTATGACCTTATACATAACATTAAGACTTTGGAGAACAGGTTGAAGGTATATTTTGTTGTGCTTGTAATGATTATTAATAGTTTTACAGTGTGCATTTTATTCTAATATCATATTCTAATTAATTGGGTTTTTGATTCAGTGTTTCAAGTGATAAATTTCTTCGAAAAGAAAGCAGAGCGAGGATATACAAAAGCTAACTCAATTTTGTCAAAGAACATATGGCATTTACTGGTCAAAGTACTTATGAGATCAGAACTATGTAAATATTAAAGTACTTGGATATTTCTGGCTTTTGTAATGGTTAGATTAGCCATATGAGATTAGATATATGTTTTTGAGTGTGTGGAGTGCAATATGAGATTAGAGATATGTTTTTGAGTGTGTGGAATTAGAGGCGGAGACAGGGGGTGGGTGTTCGCCCCCCCCCCCCCCCCAAGTCCCTGGGGTACATGCTAAATCATTTTTAGTCTAGTAGATAAGAAACTCTTAATATTTTTATCTTAGCAACATAGTCTAAAGTAAACTGATTATTATGTCAGTCTAGTAATCATGTACCTACTATCCATAATACAAGTGTTTTTAGTTTTTTATTATAGATTTTACAAATTAAATAATATTAGAATTACTTAAAATAATTTTTAGAAGAATTTTTAGAAAATAAATTACTATTTATAACTATTGTTCTATATTATTGACATTAACTTATATTTTGTATACCCGTTTTTTAAATGAGAAATAAAAAAGGTAAAACAAACTTCTTTCTTTATTAATTTATATATTTCATTTTTAAATAATTTTTGTGTCAAACTATATACTAATATCAATTTTTAAAATATAATTATATATATATTGGAATTTTATATTAATTGAAAAATTAAAATTTATTTTAAAATATTAATTAATATAATTAAAAAAAATTCTCGCCCCCTTAGAAAGCTTTTCTGCCTCCGCCCCTGTGTGGAATGCAATATGTTCTTATGAGATGCATTAATCTATACACTAGTTTTTTGCCTTGTGCTGTATACAGGTTCGGCACTGTTGTATGTGTGTGAACATAACAGAAAAATAAAAAATTGAAATAAAGAATGCTTATACAGTATAAGCGTTCTTTATCGTCTAGCAAAATACCTCTAAAATATTGGCATAGGAGACCATAAAGAACGCTTTCCTCTAATAAGCGTTCTTTATTGCTACAAAAGTTTTGGTGACAGAGAATTTAAAGAACGTTTATTTAGTAGGATACGTTCTTTATTGTCACTGGATTCACCCTTGAAAACCTACTATAAAGAACGTTCTTTATATGTGTATATAAAGAACGCTTTATAAGCGTTATATGTAATACACCTTTTAGTGATAGGTATATATAACACTTATAAAGCGTTCTAAAAAGCCTAAATAAGTGATTTTTCTCTTTTTTCCACCAGTGAAAGGTTGGTATAGTAAACCATACCTGATTTTTCAAGTTTGATCATCTGGCCCGATGCCTCCCTAAATTCTTCAATGAAACCCAACATCCTCTCCGCATTAACCCTAGTAGCGCGCCCAAAAACGAGGCAATCATCAGTGAATAAGAGGTTGGTTACATTGAATTCAAGTCCTCTTATGGTAATTCCATGAATTACACCCGCTTGTGCATCAGTTGTTAGACTTGAGGATAAGGCCTTCATGAAGCACACAAAAGGAAAGGAGACAAAGGGTTCCCTTGTCTCAAACCTCTTTGCTATGTAAAAATACATCCTAGCTACTCATTCATTAGAACAACAAAAGATATAGTGGAGATGCATTTCTCAACAAGCCTAATCCAATTTTCATAAATGGCCATGTTATGCAAGACACCTAACATGAAGGACCATTCCACCCTGTCAAAGGCTTTCGCCATATCAAACTTCAAGGCGAAGAACCTCTTTTTACAGCCTTGGATATCTTCATAGAGTAGAGAAATTCATAGGGTGTAATATTGTTATTAATGACGAGCCTTCCCGGGATGAAAGCTCCTTGTTCCTCTAAATTAATAGAGCTCGTTGCTCTATTCACCAAGACTTTGGCGAGGATGCGGTAAATCGTATTACATAAGAAAATGGGTTTGAAATCAGCCATCAAAGAGGCATCCACCTTCTTTGGAATTAGAACAATGTGGTATGATTTAGACCTTCCGACATAATATCTGTGTTAAGCACCTCTAGAAATGTATTGACAAGGTCATTTTCAATAATATGCCAAAATTGTTTGATGATGCTACCATTAATACCATCTGACCTAGGGCCTCGTTAGGGTGTAGATCTCGGATAACACAGAGGATTTCCTCTCTAGTATAGGGAAACCCCAATTGGTCATACTTGTCTTCCCCAACTCTTTTCTCTACACTGGCCAAGAGATAGTGATTCATTTGTGGAGAAGTTGAAGTGAACAAATTGCTGAAACGAAAATGTGTGATACCCTAAATATCATCCCATCTTGACACAAGATTGCCTTGTTGATCAATTAACTCTAGATTACGTAGCTACTTGTCCCCTTCCCTTAACCATTGTAGTCTAGATCTTTGTGACCAACGTGTTTCCTCCTTGATAAGGAGCCAATCAATCTCTTGACTAAGTGATTTCCATTTACTGAGCTTCTCTTGAGATGGAGCTTGCTCTGCTATTTCAGCTATGGCCTTCTTAATTTCATTTGTAGTTGAAAGTTTAGCTCCAGCTCTTCGACTGCACTAGGATTTTAGGGATCTTTCACACTGAAAAACCATAGTCATGTGGTCTGCTTAGCCGTTCCTCCCCTGTCAATCGTTTCTTATTATTCGCTTACATGCTGGATCGTTTGCCTAGGAATTATTGAATCTAAACAACTTTAGTCCTCTCCTCCCTTGTGGTTTAATAATGAGTTTAATGGCCTATGTGAAATACCCCAAACCTAGATATGGTGTTTAGATGATAAACTAAGATATAAGAAGGCTAAATAATGCCTTAGAAACATTAGGAAGCAATTTAAACCAAAGAAAACACAAGGAAACACCATAAGAGCAGTTTAAAAAAACATGCTCTAAGCTTGGAGTAACTTGGGTTAGCACCCAAATATCATTCTTAGACCTTATTAACATCCTAATGGTCATATTAAATCAAATACCAAAGAAAACCAAGCTCCAAAACAAGATAAAACACAAATTGTGCTTTAAGGACTCTTAAAGCACATTTTTGAAAAATTATCTTAGAAAGGGGTTTTAAGTGGCTAAATGCCCATGATTACTTCTTAATCAACTTGTGTACTACTTAGTATCACATTAGGAAGTCTAAATCAATGGGAAATCAAAAATTTCACAAATATGTGCACTAATTTGTGAATAGTAACTAAATAATGCCTAGTTTAGTCTTTAGTCAACATAAGTTAATTAATTGGTCAATAAAGACCAAAAATATCCCATTAGTAAGAGGGGGGCCGGTTTTTAAGGTGGTGAGTCACTTAAGTGTGGCAGCCAAGCTTGTAAAAGAAGAGGGAAAGTACAAGGTACTATTTGCTTTAAGGAAAACAAAATATCTCTTTTATTCTTACCTCTCTCCTCCTTCTTCATTCTTTCTTATTCCCACCGATTTCATCTTCTTCCTCTCTTCTTATTTCACGTAAGAACAGCCCCCATACAATCTTGATCTTGTCTTGCCCATATCTTGCTCATTTTAACTCAAAAATCAAAGCCAAGCATATATTCTTCTTAGTTAGCTCAAGCTCTTCCTTTCTATCCTTTCAAATATCCAAGAGCTTCAATTTGGTGCCAAGACAAACCGCCATTAGAGGAGGAAATACAAGCTTGAGGAGTCCATTAGCTTCTCCATTCTCTTAAGGTAAATAATATGTAAGAAAAACTAGGTTTCCATCACTTCTTCACATGTCCGAAAATTACTACTAATGGGGCTTCATTTTTATGTCTTGTTCTAGCTTGTTTTCTATTCTCCAAGGGCTAGAGGAGGTCCTTCTTGATTCATATCCAACTTGTCTTGAGACTCCAAGGTAAAACATTCAATTCAATACCTTAAAACACATTTTTAACCTAGGTTTGATTCCTTAAGGTTGGAGTATTGTTTAGCACTCATTAGAGTCATTGGATATTGATTAGAAGATTGGCAAGGAGAATTTGGTTGGTGACCAAGATTGTTCAAGGAAGAAGACAAAGGAGGAAAGTTGTGAAACTTGTAAAAGAGCAAGGTAAATGTCTTACCTTAAGGTGTTTGAATGCATTAAGGGATGGGATTTGGATAGATGATGAGTTTAGCTTAGAGTTTACTTTAGGAAAAGAGTTATAAACTTAGGAGAAAGAACACTATTATATTGAGAACTTGTGATTAAAGAGCAAATGAGAAAGGAGATAGTTAAACAATGTTAAGGTGAATTACAAGAACATTTATGTTGCAATGGGAGCCTTGTTGTGTGTATTTGCAGGTCAAAGGCAATATAATATTGTGGAAATTCAGTGTTTAAGATTTATGCATTTAAGGGCCTAAGAGCCAAGTCGTTTAAGGGCCTAAGTGCCAAGCAATTTAAGTTTATGCACTATATTGTGATGTAGTGTAATTTGGGTGTATATTGTGTGCTATGATGGTGTAATGAGGATTTAAGTGTTATAGTTGTTTAATGGTGAAAACCTAAGTGCTTGGGTGTAGTAATATACTAGGGAAGCCATGTCAAAATTTGGTGAAGAAACTTGGTGTTTAAGATGTTCTAAGGAGATTTCATGACTAAAGAAGTGTTAAGAAACTTTAGGAGTTGTTTTGATGAAAAAGAGTGAGTTTAAGGTGTCTTGTGAGTTAGGATGACTTAGGTATACCTAGGAGGAACTAGGGGTTACAATGGTGAATTTTAGGCACCAAGACCATGATAAAGGAAGTTAGGAAACTAGTACAAAGTTTGATGGAAATAAGGTGTAGAACCATGGAATGACTTAGGTGAGAGCTAGTGTTTAGAACTTGTGGAGGTTTTATAATGGAGGGGGGATGAGAAAAGTAATGCTTGAGAAGTGGTCAAATTTCTAAGGAGGGAACACTCGAGCTAGTTGAAGTTCTAGGCAAATTATATGTTAGGAATGTAAGGAAATAAATGCTAAGTGTTAGGAGTTTTTGTAAGAATTGAGTAAATGTTTAAGAAGATCTTTGGAGGTTGTTTTAATGAGTTTGGTGGACGATTTAAGGTGAGTTTAAGTGCCTGAATGGTTTTAGGACACCTGGGGGAACTTGTGGAAAAGTTTAGGAACATTTAGACAATTTTTAGCAAGTTTCTGCACTGGACCGACCCAGGGGGTGGTGGTCTGGGTCGGTCGGGCAAAATTTAACAAAAAAATATCTGTAATGAACCGACCCAGATGGTCTTGGGTCGGTCGGGCTGGCCTTGGGTCGGTTTAAAAAGACGGAAAAGTTACTGGAATGGACCAACCCAGGGGTTGGGTCGGTCGGTGGGTCGGTCGACCCTTAAGACTTAAAAAAAAAGAAACTCTAGGAGTGTTAAGTGGTATTAATGGTACCCCATTAAGAGGTCAATGATGACTAAGAAGATTAAGATCTAAGGGATTAAGTTAAGTATAAACTTAGATGTTAAGGTTAAGGTTGTAAGATTAAGTTGTAAAATTTAGAAGGTGTTAGGTGGGGATCATTGAGGGTCAAGTAAATTAAATAAGTTAAGTAATGTGTAAGTGATTAATAATTTAAGTTGGATGAATATTTTAGGATTTGAAAGTTCGGAACCGGAGGAGAATTAAACAACCGGGACAACCGACGGTGAACGGTACAGTCTTTCTTGTGACCTGCTTGCTAACGAGGTGTCCCTCGGCTTGTGTGCTATTTGTTTATGTGTGCCGACTAAACAAGATAAAGCATGCAACCAGTTATATTGTACTTATTGTGTGTGTTGATTTACACTAACACAAGAGACTTGAGGTTAGTTACTAACAAGGTTTAGTACAAATGGAATGAGATGAAGAACTATATTTTTTAACAGTTGGTTAATACCCGAGAAGGTTCAACTAACACTAGGTTATAAGATTTTCACTAACTGGAACTTAAGAGGAGTGAGGAATCCGGGACTGACTCCGGTCATGCATGTTAAGGAAAGGGGGTCGGTATCTGAATCAGATCCGACCTCCGCTTAAGGACTTATCTTTGGACTCGTCGCCTAGGGTCGAATATCGGCTCAGCTACATTGGATTTCCAGTCCAAGGTAGGAGGCATTAAGATGGTGTGGTGGGATCTACCTAAATCCCAACTAATATGAGAATTTTTATTCATTCAACCAATGCAGTTCTCTGCCGTTGGCTAGGGTTACCTTTGACCCGACAAAATGAACAACGGACTTGTGCAACCGAATCTATTAAGAGAATGGTCGGCATATAGAGAATAAGAGGAATGTGGATCTAAGGGGTTAAAATCTAACTCACTTACCTTAGGGAGGCTTCTAAGCCATGTTGTGTTTGGACTATTATTGTTCACTTGTGGATTTTTGTTTTACTGCACTTCATATTATGATTGTGTATCTAATCAATCTCCATGCTATCGACAATTAGTCGTCGTAGCCCCGTTAGCTTGGGGGCCACGAAAGGATTGTACCAGCAATTTTCCTGACCCCCTTTGGGGGCTGTTTTTATTTTGCAGGTAAGCGTCCCATGACGAGTCACCCTGAGAGTAGGGGCGGTTAGACTTAGGTTGGGCTTTTATTTTGGATACAGGTTGCGCCTGTGCACCCGTCTGTCGATATTAAGACTTGTGGAAGTTATGTTGTGTTTGAGATACTAGAAACTCGGTCGGTGGGAATTTTGGTTGTTGTGTATACTTTTGGTTAGTGTTGTAAATATTTAAAGTTCGGTATATTCTGTTGTTCAGACCGTGGCAAGGTCCTGGTGTTAGTTTATTCCGCTGTGACGTTTGTGATTAAGTTGTCAAGTTTGTGATAACCACGATTGGCTTAGGACGGGGTGTTACAAAAGTGGTATCAGAGCGTATTTACGCTCTGATCAAGAAATATCGGACATAGATAACCACCGAGTTAGGATATGAGTTCAGATATAAGTAATGGGTTAAGGGTGTGAGAAGTTAGTGAGTAGAGTCAGAGGACCACTATTAAGCGTGGATCGTCTTTACCGTCTATGGACGTTATAAATTCATGAACCGAAACCGTTGTGGATATGAACCTAATGTGAGTTGTGCTTATTCAGATGTCAGAAAGGAGAGGAGGCCGAGGCCGAGGCCGTGGCCGGGGCGAAGATGCCACTGAATTCCGGGAGGGCAGACGATCGCAGAGATCGTGGCTGCCGCATTGGGGCACATGGGCTATCAGCCTAGTGCACCCCCACCTCCACAGCCACAGCCCCGGGAACCAAACTGGGTGAAGAGTCTATCGGACCTTCGACCCGCGTCATTTCAGGGGGAGACTGATCCCGCCAAGCTTGAGGCGTACATCTCCGAGCTGGAGACCACCTTCGAGACCCTTGATGTCCCTGCTGGGATCAAGGTGCGCCTGGCTGCATTCTATCTAAAAGGGCAGCGGGCGATTGGTGGAAGCTGGTGAGGGCCGAGCATGTGGCCAATCCAGAGTTCGGCTGGGAGAGTAACACAGCTTTACTACGAGCCAAGTACTACCCCGCCCATGTCCAGATGAAGAAGCGCTTACAGTTGGATGCGCTAAAGCAGACGGACAAGATGACGGTAGACGAGTATTACTCAGAGTTTACCGCCTTGCTTCGTCTTCTGCCGGGTCTAGGATACGCAAACCAGATTCTGGTGGACCGCTTCTATGGCGGGCTTAGCCATCGACTCCGCTACGGCATGGGCCGACAGCTATACTACCTTGCAGGTAATGAGAATAATTGAGATATGAGCAAGAGAATATGATTTAGATTTTGAGATATAAGGAAACTAATACTTTGGAAAGCAGGAGTGCTATCATGCCGCTGCTAAGGTTGAGATAACCGTCCAGCTGAGGGACGAGGACAATGCTAAGAGGAAGAGTGCTGGGAAGAGCATAGAGAACCAAGGGCAAGGTGGGTACAAGAAACAAAAGTACCAACCTCAAGCCCAGAAGAGTCAGAACCAGAAAGGGAAGGAAGGAATTGAGAATGCTACTGAAGAGCCTTAAGCTAACCTATGCTATTGCTGCGAAGCCTCTGCGCTCTAGGGCGCCAAAGGGTAAGGAAATGTACATTGACTGTGTTGAGAAACATAGCAAACCGTTAAGATACAAATACTAATATTGAGAATGATCAGGATCTGAATCTGAGAAGGGATCGGGTGGAACCTACCAGCGCCATTACCACTGCCGCTACTGTGGCAAGGACCATCCCGGCGTTGATTGCAAGGGTAAGAAGGTGCAATGTCACTTTTGTGAGGGTTGGGGACACCGATCGTTTGAGTGCTTCAGAAACCCTGAGAGCAGAGCCTTTAGGCCCGAGATGAAGGGCAAGGGCAAGACCGATCAGAGTACCGGATCTTACGGTCAGAAGGGGGCGCAGCAAGCTGCAAACAAGAACCCATGGGTAGTCTAGAAGTCGGGACCCACTCTACACATGGTGGACCGGGACGATGAGGCTGAATCCTCATCGAGGCTAGGTACCGCTATAAACCATTAAGTAATAAAACTGCCTGCTTACCGCATTTCATGCATACTTGGGTGAATAATTGAGTTAGATGAGGATAAGATAAGATATACTTAAGTACGATATAACCTATTACTACCTTAGGAAACTTCAACATTTGCTATCCAATACCTTCACCACTTAACCCGGAAGAGACCGACATCGACCCGAGACTTTCCAACCGAACAATGTCAGGTCATCCGCCCAGGTATGACCTTATTAAGGGGATACCTGACACCCAAAGCACAAATAGCCATCATCAGGAAATGCAGTCAGTTAGGAGTGGGACCGGGAGGTTTCTATACACCGGAGTACCTAGGGGGAGCAAGGATGAAGTTAAAGATGATGAGCTTAGGCAAGGATTGGAATCCGCATGCCAAGATTTACCAGACCACGAGAGCACAAGATGGAGTCTCACCACCGGAAATACCCGGAGAGTTCCATCCGGTCATTACAAAGTTGTGGAGATCGCTCAGCAGTTGGAAGCTGACCCGATTCCTAACATACAAGCAGACATCTGCATTGTGAATTTCTACGAGAAAGACGGGCGACTCGGACTACACCAGGATAAGGACGAGATAGCGGAGTCTCTCGAAAGAGGGATACCCGTAGTGTCTTGGTCCATTGGAGACGACGCAGAGTTCTTATACAGCGAGCAGAAGCGTGCGGACCGTGCAAATAAGTTTACTTAAGTCAGGGGATGTATTAGTTATGGGAGGAGAATCAAGAATATTATACCATGGGATTAAGAGGATTAAGCTGAATACAACACCGTCAGCAGTAATTAATGCGACGCATATGAGACCAGGACGGTTAAACCTAACCTTTAGACATATTAGTCATGTAAAGTTTTAGCATGAGATAAGAAATGAGATGTAAAGAAGCACATGATGTAAACAGGATGGTTATTAATAAAATAACAGCGTTGTTCATATAATTTGTTACGACTCTTGTTATGCCATCATTACTCATGAAAGCTTGTGAAATACAATTAGGTTATGGACTCGGTACGGAAGGTGCGCTAAGCATACTTACAGAGGCACGGGCCGACGCTAGCGGTACTATCCTCACCGGCACTTTTCCGATCAATGGGATTGAGGCATCAGTTCTCTTCGACTCAGGGGCCTCGCATACCTTTATCTCGGCATCTTTTGCGAGAAGGTTGGGGCTAGACGCTGATGAGCTACCCGACTTCACGGTTACGCTCCCGTCTAAGGAGAAGGTTCATTGCACTCGCTACTACCGAGGAGCCATTGTCAGAATTAAGGGGGAAGACTTTCCAGTCAGCTTTATTGAGTTTAGGGAGTTGGGATTTGATGTTATCTTCGGGATGAACTGGTTGGAGCGGCACAAGGGTCGTATCCTCTGCCAGCATCGACTGCTGCTCAGGAGTCCGTCTGGGTAACAATATCATACCACCAGAGGCCTAGAGAGCCTTCGACTAAGATCATCTCCGCTATGCAATGTATAAGGAACTGAGAGAAAGGAAGAAGTATACCTCTGCTATGTCCAGGACATGGAGAGGGACCCCGAGTTCGACCCCGACTTACCGGTAGTGTCGGAGTTCCCCGATCTCTTTCCACGGGAACTGCCCGGCATGCCACCCACTCGGGAGGTAGAGTTCACCATCGAGCTGCTACCTGGAACCGGACCAATGCCAAGGCACCATACCGCATGGCTCTGGCAGAAATGAATGAGTTAAAAGAGCAGTTAAAGGATTTGTTAGACAAAGGGTTCATAAGACCAAGTGTATCACCATGGGGAGCGCTAGTCCTCTTCGTGAAGAAGAAGGATGGTAGTCTCCGCCTCTGCATCGTCTACAGAGAGTTGAATGCAGTGACTGTGAAGAATAAGTATCCACTACCCCGCATTGATGATCTGTTCGATTAGTTGAAGGGGGCATCAGTGTTTTCCAAGATCGATCTCATATCGGGGTATCATCAGATAGCCATTAAGTAGGGAGATATTGAGAAGACGGCATTCCGGACACAATACGGCCACTACGAGTTTACAGTGATGCCGTTCGGTTTATCAAACGCACCGGCGAAATTTATGGATCTGATGAACCGCTTATTCCGGGAGCAGCTGGACAAGTCGATTGTGGTATTCATCGACGACATTCTGATATATTCAAAATCGAAAGCTGACCATGAGGATCATCTGAGGAGGGTATTAATGATACTGAGGGAGAACCCTATATGCTAAGTTCTCCAAGTGTGAGTTTTGGCTTGACCAGGTCTCTTTCCTGGGTCATGTCATCTCGGATGCTGGGATCTCAGTGGATCCAGTAAAGATTGATGCCGTGCGTACCTGGCCGAGACTGAAGACAGTTACCGACATTTGGAGCTTTCTTGGTTTGGCAGGTTACTATCTGTAACACCCCATCCAACAACAAACACGTAATAACAATCTGCAGCGGAAACTTAATTCATCGCATTACTTATTCCAATGTGTTACACGCCGTTAACCACCCACGTGGCTAACAAGGCTAATACATACACATTTGTATCGGTCTGATGGACTAGATTCCCGAGCAACTACACGATACATTCCTCATTCATTTCAACATTTATTATATACATACATTCCCACTGTACCGAGTATTTACAAACTACCGCCGATAACAATTTCGGTCTTACTACGCCATCGCTCACGCCATTTAAATGGCTACCCATGTATAAACGTCTGCCCCGTCCTACTCTCTCGAACGCTTCCAGCTCCTTGTACCTGAAATAGAAAAGGAGAGAAAGGGTGGCCCCCAAGGGGCTCAGCACCTTTGCTGGTATGGTAATCCCGCAGCCCACATGCTACCGGGCCACGCACAACTAATTGTCGTCTTAGCATGCAGTTGATTTTATTTAAATCATGCCTACAAGCCATAACCATACACATATATTTCGCCTCAATGGGCTCAACCTATAACCAACGTCCACACTTAACCAACCATCCAATGATTCCTTAAACCCTAGAGTGGCTCTCCTCTAAAATGGAGCTACTTCCTTAACGAACGGCATGTACCATTAATCGGGTTATCCTCAAATGCCTCTTGTCGCAATCTGGGATTCATTTCCATGATCCACACATTCCATATCCTACAACATAACTCATTCCACATAACAAAACATAACAAACCTTTCTTGCTTCGATGTACGCATGACAACGTGCATTCATTTAAAACATCCAATATATATATATATACCAAAGCATAGCAAGGGAATTTGTATAGCATTATAACATTACATCACCATAAAATCGGTTCTCACAGGAACCTTCCACCATAGTTAGTATACCAGGTGAGCAGGGATTTTTGCCAATCCCATGTTAAGCTCGTTCCAACCTCGTTACCGTCCGTTATTAGAACGGTTAACTTATACCCAAGGTGTGTCGGATATAGTAATCCCAAGCACACCGAAATAACATACGTATGCCCCTGTGGCCCGACGTGAGTCAGTAACTAGCTTTGGATAAGCTAAGGGAAGGTAGAAACCAAATTGGAATACCACCTATACATACACCAAGAGAGCCGAACCGGATAAGATAACGACTCCCGTCCATCACTCGCGTGGCCGGAACAACCGGACTCCTCACCCCCATTAGTACATATACCATTATAAATAAGTAGTTAGGGATCCATTATGGAGCCTACCACATCCACACACCATACGGTATCATAACCGAGTTAAGCAACACAAGGGAGGTTCAACCACTTGCATACACAAAATATCCAACTAACTCACACATAGCCGTGGTTAGCACGTTCCCAAGGTTTGGGCGTCAACTCCGAATACCAATCACTCTGTGTTCCTAGTTTTGGTTAGCTAAGGTTTAACACATACTTAGGTTAAATGGTATCGGAGACCAAATTCGCCACATAAATGAATTACTATAAACTCATTACATGTTTTATTCTTACAAGGTGGCAAACACTCAAGAAAACTATTGGCATACAAGCCGGTGTAATCGGTAGGACACAGGTGCAAGAAAACCATACCTGTCACCGGAGTCCGCTTTACCACGTCCACTTATTTCCTCGAGCAATTCTCGAACAACTGTTGACATGACATGTTCTTTTATTAACATTGGGGTAACATGTTTTGTTTTAAAGTCTAATGCTTAGAACTTTCCCCGTTAACTGGTTAAATAACTTTAAATTTTTAACACGTTTTACTCTCGCATCTAATACAACCTTTAGCCCACTTTATTGTCATTAAAACTCACCTAACATGTCCGAACCATCCTTATAACATCATTACCTACCAATCCCCATCATCACTATGATTTCATAACCTTAAACCATGTTTTTGGTCCGACCGACCCACCGTCGACCCACAACTGGTCGGTCCATTACAGAACCCTTTTACTTCCTTACAAACATGCCCGTCCGACCCACTCCGACTCACTCGACTGGGTCGGTCCATGCGACATTTTCTTCCTTTGAAACTTGACCGACCGACCCATGTCCGACCCACCCTTTTGGGTCGGACCATTACTGAACACATTCCTAACATCTAACAGAGGCTCGACCGACCCAAAACTGGGTCGGACCCCTGGTCTTCGCCTTCTAAACTTACCAAACTTTACCAATTCTCACCAAACTTCTCCTAAGGCCTCTTAATGTTTTCCTAACACATTTGGTAACCTATATCCACATCAACATCCATGAACTCATTTTCTAACTCCTTAAGCCTTTACTTATCTATCTCCTTGTAAAATTTCCTTAACACTTTCAACATTTGTGCTAGGTTCCTAAATGGTTTCCTCACCTATTATAACTACATCCCAAAACACTTTCTCCTCATCTTAACATCATCTCTTAAGCATCATTTTCTTACAAACTAAATCTCCTTTTACATCTTACCAAACATCACTTATTCCTTGAATATCAACATTACCTAGACCTTAAACAAATCCTCCAAGACTTATCATTCTCAAACACACATGTGAATTCCTAGAGCTTCCAATATAATACCTAATCCTTGCATCACTCTACATCACCTTAATACATGTTTTCTTCTCAAGTAAACATTCATTCACCTTTAATCCTTCCTAGTTCACCAAACTCACTTACCACACTTAGAACTTCTTACACATTTCCCAAATTTGGCCATAGCTTCTCTAGTATATACCCACATCCAAACACTTAGGTTTCTACCTTATTTCATCCAAGAACACCTAAAATCCATCAAACACTTCTATACACAACTTCACACATTAAGCACTACCATCCATATAGTGCATAACTTAAATGCTTGGCACTTAGGTACATTAAGGTCCCTTAAATGCATGGCTCTTAGGCCCTTAAATTGCATAAACCTTAAACACTGAATTTCCCACATAATAATGCCTTTGACCTGCAAATACAACACCCACAATACATATTCCTTTAATAAACTCCTTGAGAGCATTTTACTAGCTCATTTACCATTGCTCTTTAGTAGTTTTAACAACATTATAAGCTTATTTCTCCTAAGGCATTAAACCACATTGAGATAGCTTGTTTACCTCTTTTCCTCACAAATTTCTTTCTTGTTTCCTTGTAAACCGGTAAGGCATTTCCTTCCTTGCCAACAACTAAACAATATACCACCATTGAAATGATATATAAGCTTTAAGCTTTATCTCATTGTAAACCCTAGTTACATATATTATCTTAAGGTATTAACCTGATTGTTTTACCTTGGAATGGAAAGAGAGCTTGAATATATATCAAGAGAGGACTCCACCAACCTTAGAAGATTCAAATGAGGCTAAACAAGCAAGGTAAAAACACCATGGTGAGGTTAATTTTCGGACAACACAAAAACATGAAGGAAACTTGATTTTTCTTTGAGTTTCCTTACCTTGAAGCAAAGGAGAACAAGAATATGTGCAAAGATGGGCTCAAGCTCCTTCAATGGTGAAACTCCATGGTACTAAAATGGGGCTCTTGAAGTTTTGAGAAGATAGGAATGAAGAGTTGATGAGAGGAAGGATGGGTGTTTGTTTTTGATTTGGTTAAGTGAGTCATGAGATTTGACCATGGAAGGTGGAGCTTTGGTGAGCACTATTCCAACCGTGAATGGAAGAGAGAGAGTTGAAGAAGCCTTTCAACCGTGGGAAATGAGAAGGAAGGGGAGAATGAGATTGGTTTTGCTTTTTGAAGATATTTTAACTTAAAGCAAATAGTAACCATTATCATCACTTATTACTTAATAAACTTACATGTGTGGTGACTCCCCCTTGAAAAACCGGCCCCCATTTTTAATAGAAGGGTAGTTTGGTCTTTGTTGACTCATTTAATTACTTATAACCATATGGTTACAAACTAGCTTATAAAAGTTACTATTCATCAAATCAAGCACATAGAAGTGAAATTTTTGATTTCCCACTATTATGGCCACCCAAATGTGATACTATATAGTACACATGTTAATTAAAGAGTAATGATGGACATTTGCCATTCAAAACTCATTTACAAGACAATTTTTCAAAAACGTGCTTTAAGACTCCTTAAAGCACATTTGCGTTTTTACTTGTTTTCAAGCTTGGTTTTCTTTGGTAATTGATTTAATATGTTCATTAACATATAATTAAGGCATAGGTATGACCATTAGGCCTTATCACATTTATCCCAAGCTTAGAGCACTTTTTGCTCATATTGACTTTAAGGTATTACCTTGTGCTTTGTTGGTTTCATTGTCTACCAAAGTTTCCTAAAGACTTAATTAGCCTTATAAATCATAATTAAATGTTATTAAGTCTTGGTAGGCTCTTTGGGTCCTAACCAGTTCACTCATAGCTTAGAGCATGTTTTTTGCTCGTACTGTGTCTTAGTGCTTTATTGCACTTTACTATATTTAAATTGTCCACTGATGTTTCCTAAGGCACTTTTTGGCCTTTACATACCATAGTTGATATTTAAACAACATACCAAGGTTTGGGGTATTTACTATCGGAGGTTTGTTAAGGATTTCAGCAAGGTCGCGAAACCGATGACCAGTCTGATGAAGAAAGATGCACCGTTCGTTTGGACGGATGATTGTGAGATCTCATTTCAGAGTTTGAAGGATTCACTGACCACTGCACCGGTTTTGACTATTCCAGACGGTACGGAGGGCTTTGAGGTTTACTGTGACGCATCCGGCAGAGGCTTGGGTTGCGTGCTCATGCAACATGGCAAGGTGGTGGCATATGCCTCACGCCAGTTGAAGAAACATGAGGAGAACTACCCCACACATGATTTAGAGCTGGGAGCTGTAGTCTTCACTTTGAAGATATGGTGCCACTACTTATACGGGGTTAGTGTGACGATCTACACCGATCACAAAAGCTTGAAATATATATTCACTCAGAAGGAGTTGAATCTTCGACAGAGGAGATGGTTGGAATTCTTGAAGGACTATGATATTGACCTCCATTACAAAGAAGGGAAGGCCAATGTTGTAGCAGACGCCTTGAGTCGTCGAGCACACTCACTCCATTCGTTAGTCTCTTTCTCTAGCTTGGTTGATGAGGTGCGAGAGGCTCAGAGGACAGATGAGTATATGAGAGAGGTTAGACAGAAGCTGACATAGGGTACCTTTGAGAGTTAGAAATACGACTTCAGACTTCATGACGATGATCTGATCAGACTTAAGGGCCGGATATGCATACCACGAGGCAACGCGGATCTGAAGGACCGCATACTTAGGGAATCACACTGTTCTTCATTCTCCATCCATCCGGGCCTCTAAAATGTAAAACATGAAGAGATACTTCTGGTGGTCGGGGATGAAGACAGATGTTACCGAGTTCGTCTTGAGGTGTCTCACATGCCAGAAGGTAAAATTCGAGCACCGACGACCAGGCGGAATGGTACAGTCGATGCCAGTTCCGGAGTGGAAGTTTCATGATATCTCCATGGACTTCGTAGTCGGACTTCCACCTGCCAGGGGAGGTCTGAACATGATATGGGTGGTGGTGGATCGCCTTACCAAAGTAGCCCGATTCATACCGATGAAGGATACTTGGAAAGTAAATAAGTTAGCTGAGTTGTTTGAGAAGGAAATTATGAGACATCACGGGATACCGAAGACCATAGTGTCAGATAGAGATACCAGATTCCTTTCGAGGTACTGAAGAGCTACCAGAGAAGCGTTGGGTACAGAACTGAAGTTGAGTACCGCATTCCATCCTTAGACAGATGGTCAGACTGAGCGTACGATTCAGACACTCGAGGACATGCTGAGGGCATGTGCCTTAGACTTCCAGGGCAGTTGGATTGACAAGTTGCATCTGATCGAGTTCTCTTACAACAATAGCTATCATGCTTCGATCAAGATGGCACCTTTTCAAGCGTTGTACGGTAGACCATGTCGTACACCGCTCTGCTAGGATGAGTCGAGTGAGACGGTCATTATAGGACCAGAATACTTAGAACAAGTTAAGGCTGAAGTTCAGCAGATCAGGGAGAATATGAAAGCTGCTCAAGATAGGCAGAAGTCGTATGCTGATGTTCGACGACGAGACCTAGAGTTCGCAATGGGCGACCGGGTATTTCTGCGAGTTTCACCGATGAAGGGTGTATTTAGATTTGGATAGAAGGGAAAATTGAGCCCAAAGTTCGTTGGTCCTTATGAGATTACGGAGCGGGTGGGCCCAGTTGCTTACAGGTTGAATTTACCTGCTGAACTGGGTAAAGTGCATGATGTTTTCCATGTTGCACAGCTAAAGAAATACATGCACCACCCCTCCCATGTGTTAGAACCTGAGAGGTTGACGTTAGAACCAAATATGAGATCAGTGGAGATTCTTCAGAGGAACTTGGATAGTAAGACTAGGGACACTCGCCATAAGTCAGTGTGACTGGTGAAGGTTCTCTGGTTAACCAGGATGTTGAAGAGGCCACGTGGGAATTAGAGGATAATATGAGATCGAAGTACCCTTCGTTATTTACTGACTAGATCGTATGTATAGGGTACGGGGCGTACCCCTTTTTAAGGGGGGTAGAGCTTCCTCGCTTTTGGAGTTAGTAAACGAACATGTTTATCGTTTGTTTGGTTTGTGTAAGATGTGATTTTGTGTAAGTTGCTACATTTGTGGTAAGTTTAAGATATGTATGGTACTTATGTATTGTACTTGTGGCAGACCTTTGAGTCTTAAGATGTGTGAATGTGAATATAAGGTATGGTATTGAGATTAAGGAAATTGAGTACCGTGAATGATTAAGTACATATGTGAACTTTGGGGACAAAGTTCTTTTAAGGGGGGTAGATTGAAATAATCCAAACCTAGATATGGTGTTTAGATGATAAACTAAGATATAAGAAGGCTAAATAATGCCTTAGAAACATTAGAAAGCAATTTAAACCAAAGAAAACACAAGGAAACACCATAAGAGCAGTTTAAGCAAAAACATGTTCTAAGCTTGGAGTAACTTGGGTTAGCACCCAAATATCATTATTAGACCTTAGTAACATCCTAATGGTCATATTAAATCAATTACTAAAGAAAGCCAAGCTCAAAAACAAGATAAAACACAAATTGTGCTTTAAGGACTCTTAAAGCACATTTTTGAAAAATTGTCTTAGAAAGGAGTTTTAAGTGGCTAAATGCCCATGATTACTCCTTAATCAACTTGTGTACTACTTAGTATCACATTAGGAAGTCTAAATCAATGGGAAATCAAAAATTTCACAAATATGTGCACTAATTTGTGAATAGTAACTAAATAATGCCTAGTTTAGTCTTTAGTCAACATAAGTTAATTAATTGGTCAATAAAGACCAAAAATATCCCATTAGTAAAAAGGGGGCCGGTTTTTAAGGTGGTGAGTCACCTAAGTGTGGCAGCCAAGCTTGTAAAAGAAGAGGGAAAGTACAAGGTACTATTTGCTTTAAGGTAAACAAAATATCTCTTTTATTCTTACCTCTCTCCTCCTTTCTTCATTCTTTCTTCTTCCCACCGATTTCATCTTCTTCCTCTCTTCTTATTTCACGTAAGAACAGCCCCCATACAATCTTGATATTGTCTTGCCCATATCTTGCTCATTTTAACTCCAAAATCAAAGCCAAGCATATATTCTTCTTAGTTAGCTCAAGCTCTTCCTTTCTATCCTTTCAAATATCCAAGAGCTTCAATTTGGTGCCAAGCCAAACCGCCATTAGAGGAGGAAATACAAGCTTGAGGAGTCCATTAGCTTCTCCATTCTCTTAAGGTAAAGAATATGTAAGAAAAACTAGGTTTCCATCACTTCTTCACATGTCCGAAAATTACTACTCATGCGGCTTCATTTTTATGCCTTGTTCTAGCTTGTTTTATATTCTCCAAGGGCTAGAGGAGGAACTTCTTGATTCATATCCAAGCTTGTATTGAGACTCCAAGGTAAAACATTCAATTCAATACCTCAAAACACATTTTAACCTAGGTTTGATTCCTTAAGGTTGGAGTATTGTTTAGCACTCATTAGAGTCATTGGATATTGACTAGAACATTGGCAAGGAGAATTTGGTTGGTGACCGAGATTGTTCAAGGAAGAAGACTAAGGAGGAAAGTTGTGAAACTTGTAAAAGAGCAAGGTAAATGTCTTACCTTAAGGTGTTTGAATGCATTAAGGGATGGGATTTGGATAAATGATGAGTTTATCTTAGAGTTTACTTTAGGAAAAGGGTTATAAACTTAGGAGAAAGAACACTATTATATTGAGAACTTGTGATTAAAGAGCAAATGAGAAAGGAGATAGTTAAACAATGTTAAGGTGAATTACAAGAACATTTATGTTGCAATGGAGCCTTGTTGTGTGTATTTGCAGGTCAAAGGCAATATATATATTGTGGAAATTCAGTGTTTAAGATTTATGCATTTAAGGGCCTAAGAGCCAAGTCATTTAAGGGCCTAAGTGCCAAGCAATTTAAGTTTATGCACTATATTGTGATGTAGTGTAATTTGGGTGTATATTGTGTGCTATGATGGTGTATGAGGATTTAAGTGTTATAGTTGTTTAATGGTGAAAACCTAAGTGCTTGGGTGTAGTAATATACTAGGGAAGCCATGTCAAAATTTGGTGAAGAAACTTGGTGTTTAAGATGTTCTAAGGAGATTTCATGACTAAAGAAGTGTTAAGAAACGTTAGGAGTTGTTTTGATGAAAAAGAGTGAGTTTAAGGTGTTCTTGTGAGTTAGGATGACTTAGGTATACCTAGGAGGAACTAGGGGTTACAATGATGAATTTTAGGCACCAAGACCATGATAAAGGAAGTTAGGAAACTAGTACAAAGTTTGATGGAAATAAGGTGTAAAACCTTGGAATGACTTAGGTGAGAGCTAGTGTTTAGAACTTGTGGTGGTTTTGGTAATGGAGGGGGGATGAGAAAAGTAATGCTTGAGAAGTGGTCAAATTGTTAAGGAGGGAACACTCGAGCTAGTTGAAGTTCTAGGCAAATTATATGTTAGGAATGTAAGGAAATAAATGCTAAGTGTTAAGAGTTGTTGTAAGAATTGAGTAAATGTTTAAGAAGATCTTTGGAGGTTGTTTTAATGAGTTTGGTGGACGATTTAAGGTGAGTTTAAGTGCCTAAATGGTATTAGGACACCTGGGGGAACTTGTGGAAAAGTTTAGGAACATTTAGACAATTTTTAGGAAGCTTCTACACTGGACCGACCCAGTGGACCGACCCTGTCTGGGTCGGTAGGACCTTGTTAACCCAGCGGAAATGTTTCTGGAATCGACCGACCCAGGGGGTTGGGTCGGTCGGGCAAAATTTAACAAACAAAAATTCTGTAATGGACCGACCCAGATGGTCTTGGGACGGTCGGGTTGGCCTTGGGTCGGTCGAGTGAGTTTTTAAAAAGACGGAAAAGTTACTGGAATGGACCGACCCAGGGGTTGGGTCGGTCGGTGGGTTGGTCGACCCTTAAGACTTAAAAAAGAAAGAAACTCTAGGAGTGTTAAGTGGTATTAATGGTACCCCATTAAGAGGTCAATGATGACTAAGAAGATTAAGATCTAAGGATTAAGTTAAGTATAAACTTAGATGTTAAGGTTAAGGTTGTAAGATTAAGTTGTAAAATTTAGAAGGTGTTAGGTGGGGATCATTGAGGGTCAAGTAAATTAAAAAGTTAAGTAATGTGTAAGTTATTAATAATTTAAGTTGATGAATATTTAGGATTTGAAAGTTCGGAACCGAAAGAATTAAACAACCAGGACAACCGACGGTGAACGTACAGTCTTTCTTGTGACCTGCTTGCTAACGAGGTGTCCCTCGGCTTGTGTGCTATTTGTTTATGTGTGCCGACTAAACAAGATAAAGCATGCAACCAGTTATATTTACTTATTGTGTGTTGATTTACACTAACACAAGAGACTTGAGGTTAGTTACTAACAAGGTATATAACAAATGGAATGAGATGAGGAACTACATTGTTTAACAATTGGTTAATACCCGAGAATGTTCAACTAACACTTGGTTATAAGTTTTTCACTAACTGGAACTTAAGAGGAGTGGGGAATCTGGGACTGACTCCGGTCATGCATGTTAAGGATAGGGGGTCGGTATCTAAATCAGATCCGACCTCCGCTTAAGGACTTGTCTTCGGACTCGTCGCCTAGGGTCGAATGTCGGCTTAGCTACATTGGATTTCCAGTCCAAGATAGGAGGCATTAAGATGGTGTGGTGGGATCTACCTAAATCCCAACTAATTTGAGAATTATTGTTCATTCAACCAATGCAGTTCTCGGCCGTTGGCTAGGGTCACCTTTGACCCGACAAAATGAACAACGGACTTGTGCAACCGAATCTATTAAGAGAATGGTCGGCATATAAGAGAATAAGAGGAATGTGGATCTAAGGGGTTAAAATCTAACTCACTTACCTTAGGGAGGCTTCTAAGCCATGTATTGTGTTTGGACTATTATTGTTCACTTGTGGATTTTTGTTTTACTGCACTTCATATTAGGATTGTGTATCTAATCAATCTCCATGCTATCGACAATTAGTCATCGTAGCCCCGTTAGCTTGGGGGCCACGAGAGGATCGTACCAGCAATTTTCCTGACCCCCTTTGGGGGCTGTTTTTATTTTGCAGGTAAGCGTCCCATGAAGAGTCACCCTGAGAGTAGAGGCGGTTAGACTTAGGTTGGGCTTTTATTTTGGATACGGGTTGCCTGTGCACCCGTCTGTCGATATTAAGACTTGTGGAAGTTATGTTGTGTTTGAGATACTAGAAACTCGGTCGGTGGGAATTTTGGTTGTTGTGTATACTTTTGGTTAGTGTTGTAAATATTTAAAGTTCGGTATATTCTGTTGTTCAGACCGTGGCAAGGTCCTGGTGTTAGTTTATTCCGCTGCGACGTTTGTGATTAAGTTGTTAAGTTTGCGATAACCACGATTGGCTTAGGACGGGGTGTACACTATGACCATAGTAACCCCAACCTAGATGAAAATTATACGCATTAGGGTAAAGGCTGACCCATTGTGGTGATGCCACGAAACGATCTAGCCTACTTTTAGTAAAGTTGTCTCTTTAGCGGTTGGTAATGTGTATATATCACTAGTGAATCCCAAATCCTGAAGCTCACAATGACTAAGACTTGATTGGAATGCACGCACGATCTATTCTGTAACCTCAACCATTTGTTCATGAGGACCAAGTTTCCCACCTATCTGTTGTAGCATACCAGCCATAGACGCCCGTTCCCCTCCACTCTGATCCTATCCCCTCATTAACCTTGAAATTAATATTGTAACACCCCATATGGGAAACTTTCCAACAACCTAGCTCCCAAGCCATCCAAGCTTGAAAACTAGCCCCTTCTAGCCCTTTGTCCTCCCTTAGGCCTAAAAGTGGAAGGTCTTATTGAAGTAGTCAACCCATATGTATACATATAAACCAATAACTTTACTACTCATCCAGATGTGGGATGGGGGTATTACATACTCCCCCACTCAAAGAATGTGTCACAAGCCTGACATCCAAGTCCTATGGACCTCCTCGTAAGTGTCGGGTAGTCCATCCCGACATGATCCCGAGTCAGCTTTGATACCATTTGTAACACATAAGGGAGTATGTAATATCCCTCACCACACATCGGGATATGAGTAGTAATATGAATGGTTTATAAGGATACATATGGGTAGACTACACAATAAGGCCTTCCACTTTACACCCAAACGAGAACAAAAGGGCGGTGGCTAGTTCTCAAGCCGTATGGCTTGGGAGCTAGGTTATTGGACAATTGCACATATGTGGTGTTACAAATGGTATCAGAGCTGACTTGGGACCGTGACGGGATGGACTACCCAACACCTACGAGGAGGTCCATGAGACTTGGATGTTAGGCTTACGACGAGGACAACACGTTCTTTGAGTGGGGGAGTATGTAATACCCCATCCCACATTGGGATATGATTAGTAATGTAAGTGGTTTATAAGGATACGTATGAGTTGACTACAACAACAAGGTCTTCCACTTTTAAGACCAAGTGAGGACAAAGGGCTTAAAGTGGCTTATGATCTAGTTTTCAAGCCCAAAAGGCTTGAGAGCTAGGTTGTTGGGCAGTTGCACATTTGAGGTGTTACAAATATGATGTAGAGAGAAAGAATTAATACCGACCATGAGAGACATCCGCTAGAGGAGGGCTAGGCCACCAACGTGACCCATGTAATCCATCGAGAAATCTGGGTAGCTACGTAATCTAGAGTTAAAAGTCTTTAGTTCACTCATAACAAGCTTTGTTTCAGAGAGGAATACAATGTGAGGAGATTCATCTCAAATTACCCTCGCGACCCATCGCTTGGACTTGAATCTCCCATCCGCTGTAGTTCAGAGACAAAATGCTCATACTAGCCAAAATCAAAGTCCTTGAGAAGGGTGAGGACTCTAGCTATGAGAAAAGTTAACATGTAGACTAAAATTGAGAGAGACGAGAGAGCGGTTAGGAGACAGATCGAAAAAATGGGACTCAACAAAGAGATACTGGCCGGGCATAAGAGGGGAAAACTAGTTGATCAAGGGATTGCAAATAAGACAAAGGTAGGCAAGAGATTAGGCAAATCAGAACAAGGCAGCGAGAGAAACGGGCAGAGGGCTCCCTTCATAGGGAGAAAAACAACCCTAAAGGCTTTGTTAGCTCAAGGGCATCGTAAAAACTTCCGTTCACATTACTCAAAATTAAATGATTTCTTATATTTGAAGGATTTTTTTTAAAGACCATCCATCACCTTTATTCAAGTTTAGTACAACCATATCATGGAGATAAGCTTATCAGCTAAAATACGAGCGATGCAAACAAACACTAACCAAAAGGATCAAAGTAGGCTCAATCACTCTACATCTACCATTTATAACCATATCACTTTGGACGCTACAAAAATAGAAATGCTTAGGAGTGATTATCCATAAGCCTTGGTCATAATCTAACTAAAACTAACTATAAAAAGGTTAACCTAAGCTAATATCACAAGTTTGGTCCAAAATAACTAGATCAAGTCTTATAGCCAAAGTCTAATAAACCTCTGGAACCAAAATTCAGCAAAATCATGACACTGATCAAAGCGCTTTACAAGATAACCTCCCACATGCATGCCACCTTCAGGACGCCACTAGATCCCTGAACATGAAGGCTTCTTTAGAGCCGCATCCCTGACCACCATTCTGACCGTCTTATGCCCACAGACTTGTCTCGCCATTGGTGTGCTAGGGTTTGGCATTGCACGTATGCTCACTTCTTCACTTTAGTTAGCTTTCCTCTAGTTTTGTGTTTCATTGGTATTCTTACATATTTATTTATTAAACATGAGAAAAAAACTAGCTAGGATCAAAGTAGATGAAGAGAGCAACACTGGGCGCAAATGAATATCAAATCAAAGCTATAATGAAGAATCTAGGCCCTGTCAAGACCAGACGTCCATAACAGACAATTCTGGGGGCCGCGCAAACATTTGACTTATGTCCGGACATATAAGTTGGGACACAAGTCCAGACATCCCAAAAAAATACAACATATTTCACGTTTAAAAGAGGCAAATAAAAGGAGATAGAGGGCATTCAAGCCCTAATGCCAAGAACAACCAGAAAGAAAGAAAAGAAGAGGAAGAAGAGGAGAAAAAATCTCACCTCCTTGAAAGCTCCCCCTCAATCTCCAATGGCTATTTCTTCTCCTTTTTTTATTATTATTTATGTTCTAATGGAGGAATAACCTCCTTGTACCTTGGGACGAGGATTTGATCCCAAAACTTCAAGTTAGTTTGTAATACTTATTTCACTTAAACTAATAGTTTTCTTTCTCTAATTTATTGAATGTACTAAGTTTGGCCTTCTTTTTGAATTTATGGTAATTCTTAATTTCATACTTACTTTATCTACGAATTTAGACCAAGAGAGAGAAACCCTAGTTTTTACCCTATTTATTTAGTTGGTAAATTATATTGCTATGTTTAGAACTTGTGCTTAATGCAATTTAGTGTGGTACACCTAACCTAATTGAAAAGGGTTATTTAGTTAAATATGAGTTGACTTATTCTAAGATTTAGAGAGTCATTATCTTAGTTTTGTTAGACAACTAGAGTGAATTAGGATTAAGGCCATGCTTGGGTGTATTTGAGTGATTCTCTCAATCCCGTGGTACATCTATCCTAGATTAGTTAGCTTAGTTATTTTGCTTTCTTTGTTTCCCCAATTATCAACTCAAAACTAAAAACCCCCAAAACCCAACAATTTACATTTATGCACTTTTGTATGTATTTATGCATTTTTACTAAACTTATAATTGGTTAGATAGTTGCAAAGTCCTTGTGGATACGACTTTATGGAACTAGAATGACTAGGTTCACTGCCCATTAGTTTGTAATCTATATCATATATATTTTGCACAACATTAGGTTAAGTTGAAAAAAGTTTTTAATTTCGGTTTAAGCAACATTTGTGACTTGTATTGATTTTCAAATGTAGCTCCTAATTTTCTCAATATAGTGTTAGTCTTGATTAAGACTACTATTGTCTGTTGGGTTAGACATAATCAAATTGAAGGGATAATTTGTAAATGAAGTTTTAACTACAGATTTATAAATTGCATCGACCAGTTTAAATCAAAATTTGTGACTCAGCTGTCACTAGTAAAATAAATCTTATTTTATTATTTCTTCCAAAAAGATAATGGGAAAATTCACGATATACCCCTGTTTTCTTTCGTAATTCACAATATACCCCTGTGATTTTCGTGATTCAACTTTAAACATGCTTAAATGTTGTCCAAAATTGATGAAACTTTACACGGACGATGCTAAAGTGTTATATTTTGGTCCAATATCAAATTTGAAGCTTTTTAAGCTCACATGTGACCTGTGGGACCCAATGAATATGTGATTGTTCATTGGGTCCCACATGTCACATGTGAGCTTAAAAACTTCAAATTTGATATTGGACCAAAATATAACACTTTATCATCGTCCATGTAAAGTTTCATCAATTTTGGACAACATTTAAGCATGTTTAAAGTTAAATTACTAAAATCACAGGGGTATATTATGAATTACGAAAGAAAACAGGGGTATCTCGTGAATTTTTCCCAAAGATAATTGGTCAGCTGTAAAAACTTGTACAAAAGGAAACAATGGTAACTTCAAAAACAAAAAAAAGGATTATAACTTATAGATTAACTAGGAGTTCATAAGGTTAATTATGAATTATATTTGACTAAAAGCTAAAGTGGTAGTAAACTAATCTGAATGTGAGTTGTTGACTAAACTAGTGTGCTTCGATGATGTGAAACATGAAGTTTTTTCTGTCTGGGTAGTGGATTTTTCTAGCATGTGTAGTTAGATGAGGTGTAAGTTTTGTAATCTTTTGTGATATTAATGAAAATATTTAGAGTAAATTACTCAGAACCCCCTTGAGGATTTAGGATATTATAGTTAACCCCCTTGTGTTTATCATAATTACTGGTAACCACCTCGAGGTTAAGGTATCTTTGACTACGAGCCCCCGAACTATAACTTTGTTATCAGGAAGTTAACTACGTGTTGACCTATCAGCTTAATCACATTAATAATGTCAGACTGGATAAAAAACACTACTTAATCTACATTGTTATTTTCCTAAAAAAGTCAACCTTGCCTCGAAAATGCATCTAAAGTGAGTTAAGAAAGTGTTAGACGATGTTGATTTAGCAGTTTTGTTGTCCTGTCTGGCATTATTTATGTGATTAAGTTGATAGATCAACACGTAGTTAACTTTCTAATAACAGAGTTATAGTTTGGGGGCTCGTAGTCAAAGATACCTTAACCTTGGGGTGGTTACCAATAATTATGATAAACACAAGGGAGTTAACTGTAATATCCCAAATCTTCAAGGGGGTTCTGAGTAATTTACTCAAATATTATTTTCTTAATTTATCGTGTTATTTTTTCTTTACACATTTACACATATGAACCAAAAGTTTAGGTTTTCTAACTGAAACTTCATTAACATTTAAACCACCCCAAGTCCCAAGTCCGAAGTCCTAAACATAAAACAACCTAAGTACAAAAATAAAATTAATATTAATATAAAATAGTAACGATATTAATTGCTTTGTGTTAGAAAACATTAATTAATAAACTAAACTTAACTTATGTATTACTATATGCTTCACTTTTTATTTCTTATATTATACTTCCACCGACAATAAGAATTAAAAAATAAAAGTCTCTTTTTTTCAAGGTTAACTATTTTAATAAAAAGATTTTTCAAATTTTAGAAAGTTAAAAGAAACGCTACAGATTTTTTTTCGTACTCATTTCAACATCTTTATGCCATTTGCTAGGTTAAAATAATATTATTAGTTGGGAATCTATTTTGAATCAGAATGGAGAGCCTGGAGTTGGAGCCATACTGGAAGGTGGAGATTGTCCACTTGTCAGCAAGGGATTGGGGGAAAACATTAAAAGAAGAAAAAAATTAAAAATAAAGAGAAACTAGCGGGTGCATTGGAACAATTTTATAGGGGCTGAATATGATATTTGTTATTAGGAGAGAGAAAACTATTTTTTTTCAAAATGTTATAACTTACAAAATATAAGTGCAAAAATAAAAAAATTATACCATTGTTCATCATTTTCCGTGCTCTTTAAAACAAGATGCATCATGGATGTGTTTTGGTAAACTTAAAATTTTATGTTTTTAGAATAAGTATATATTACAAAATGAATCTTATTCATTAGCAAAATGAATCTTGTTTCATAATAAAATGAACCTTATTCATTAACAAAATGAATCTTACCCCAAACACTCTAAAAACCACCATAGTAAAGTTAAAAACGTCAAAGACATTTTTATGGTTTGTAGTGTAGAGTTTAAGGTCTAACGACCCTAAACCCTAAACCACACCCTAAAAACCGGTCGAGTCAGTAACGACAATCTAAAGTGGGACTAATACCAAATAGATTACCCTACCCCCAAACACCTAAAAACCCACCCCATGATAGCTAAAAACATCAAAGACATTTTATAGTTTGTAGTACATAGACCCTAAACCGCATACCCTAAAAAACTGCTGATGAGTCCGTGACAACAATATAAAGTGTATAACTAATGCAAAAAGATTACCCTACCCCCCCCAAACACCCTAAAAACCACCCTAAGAATGCTAAAAATGTCGAAGACATTTTTAGAGTTTGTAGTGCAGGATTAAGGTTCACTTAAAAAAACACAAAGGATTCACATTGTTTTATATGAAATGTTCGCTTTCTTAAACATAAGATTCACTTGTTTTAAAACGAATGATTCATTTTCAATAAATGAAAGGTTCACTTTATAAAACCTCTAATTCACATTTCTTAAACCTTTTAATCACTTACTTTAGTTAAATAATTTATGCTTACGAGATTCACCCATATTACTCTGATTCACTTTATAACAACTTCTGATTCACTTTTTAACAACCTTTGATTCACTTTGCTTAAACCTTTGATTCACACTAGAAAACTACTTTTTTAAAACGAATGATTCATTTTCAATAAAAGAAAGGTTCACTTTATAAAAAATTATGATTCACATTTCTTAAACCTCTTAATCACTTACTTTAGTTAAACATATATGCTTACGAGATTCACTCTTATTACTCTGATTCACTTTGTCACAACTTCTGATTCACTTTTTAACAACCTTTGATTCACTTTGCTTAAACTTATGATTCACAATTAATCTTAAAAAATATGTACATACAAAAAATAAAAAATTTAAAATTTACTAAAACATATCCATGATGCATCTTGTTTTGAAGAGTACGAAAAATGATGAACAATGGTATAATTTGTTTTATTTTTACACTATTTTGTAAGTTATGACATTTTGAAAAAAAATAATTTCTCTCTCCTACCCGCATACTCTCCCATTCATGCTCCCGTACACGTGTATGACTATTCCTTCTTATTCTTTTTTTTTTCTTTATTACCTTCAATAGAATGTTGACATGTGGCACTCTCCATATTAGAACTTGGCGCAAGGGCCGAAATCTCGTTTTGAATAGAATACCCTCATGTGTCTAATTTTAACAAATTTATAAAATATTTTAGTTGAAAAGTTAATTTCTTGGTGAAATTTATTTGTATATTTGGATGTCTTTAAGTTATGGGTAATTTAGAAAGTTTTAAATTTTCTTAAAAGAAAAAAGTTGGAAAACTATATAACTTTAAAATAGAATAAGAATTTCAGAACACACGGTACTATAAAGAATCTGTTTATATACACCTCAATCTTATTAACACAAAGCTTATCTATTATAGTAATATATGAATGAATAAAAAACAAGAATGATTTAAATTTTTGGTGGCATAATTGGCACTTAAGGTTTGAGAAGCTTCTTTGACAGATTATCTCGGCCCCCAAAATAGACAGCAAATTCTTACCTACAACTAACTGTAGCTAGGATAGCTACATATAAGGGTATGTTAGTCAATTTAAAACAAAAAAGAGTGGAGGATACGGATGAAACTGCAGCATGATTTTTTTTTCTGTTTGAGCGCGCGCATGCTACGCCGCGTTGGTGACATTTTTTTTCTTTTTTTTTAATTAATTTTTTTTCTTTATCAAAAAACTTTAAATAGGTAGTTTTTGATATATAAGTCCAAATGAAAAAGAATTATATCATTGTTCATCAAAATTCAAACTCTTCAAAATAAGACCAGTCATGGATATGTTTTGACAATTTTTTTAAAAAATTATTTTTACATATATATGATGATATTTTAATGTGAGGATGTATGTACATATTTTAATGTGAGAATGTACATGTTTAAATGTGACGATGTACATGTTCAAATGTGAGAATGTACATGTTCTTTAATGAACATGTGTACATGTTTGTATAGCCATTTGACATGTTTGTATGGTCATTTGTACATGTTTGTATGACCGTCTGTACAAGTGTTCTTCCTTATATGTACAAGTTTTAATCTAAGGATGTATATATTTAATGATTCGTACAGGTTTATATGACTATCTATATGTTTTTAATGCGAGGATGTACATGTTTTTACGTGAGGATGTACATGTTTTAGTGAACATTTGTACAGGTTTGTATGACCATCTGTACAAGTTTTCTTTTACGTTTTGTACACTATACATGTGAAAATAATTTTTTAAAGTTGTCAAAACATATCCATGACTGATCTTGTTTAAAGAGCTTGAATTTAGGAGAACAATGATATAATTTTTTTCATTTTGGACTTATATATTAAAAATTACAACAATTTAAATTTTTATGATAAAAAGAAAAAATTAAAAAACAAAAAAAAAGTCACGGCGTTCTTAAAAAAAAAAAAAAAGGGAAAAAAAAAAGTCATGCGCTCCGGCCTGCTGCATGTAGCCATAGCTGCCTACAATTGGTTGTAGGCAAGACTGACTCGCTATACTTTAGCTCCACACCAAACTTATTATAGCAGCGTTAACAATAATTTAATGAGCTCCACCATATAAAATAATTGTTCAAAACTTCAAATACTGAAAATGCAGATGATTAAATACCATCATTAAGGTTTTAGAAAAAAAAACCATCATTAAGGGGTCAAAATAAGGGCAATTAAGGATTGAGTGAACAAAATTCACGGTTGTCTTCATTTCTTCATCCGCGGTAATTTTCCAACCCTAACTGGCGAAAAGGAACCGACATGCTCTGCAGAGAAATCACTGGAACTTCTGCATCTCGCGCATCAGATTGAAGACGGGGCTGGAAACAGCTCATTCCGAAACCGGTAGTATACTTGAACTTATCTTATTTTCTCTGACGGTTATAACAATAGAAGTTTTGATTTCTTCGTGGCACCTTGTGAAGCACACGATAAGCATTATAGAGTAGTGATGGTGTTCTCCTTCTTTCAAGCTGCTGTCTTATTCTTCTTCTTCTTCTTTTTCTTACCCCAAACCGAAATAAAACTTTCTTCTGATGTTCATAGATGTGGTTTAGTTGAGCGGATTGTGGTTTGCTTGTTAATCAACCATAACAGCACACTAGTCCCGAAACTACTACACTAAAACACACATCGAATTACAGATAGGTGTATTATATGAAAGCTTCAATCAGAATTGAATGATGCTGGCATTCTGCCTTGACAATAGATGAGCAGATCGTGTTGTTCCACGTCTGTCAACAATATTAGCACACTAGTCCTGAAACGTTCATGCATTCAATTAAATTTCAAACTTATATGCCAGCTTAATATTGAAAATATAGCTTTCTATTACTTACCTTTGGCCACAGTTATATGGTAATGAGTTGAATTCAGTCATCATTGGGTTTGAATGTGAATTCGGTTTGGGTAAATTCGGGCTGTACCAAATTACGGTTTGGTTTAGTTCATTTATTTTGGGTTTTGGGTCACATTTCGGCTTACATAATTTGGTTTGAAATTGGGCTTGGATCGGGATTATTTGGATCGGTTTTTCAGGTTCAAGTCACTTTTGCCAGGTCTATTTTCAAATTCCACGGAGAGAAACATGGGGACAAGAGAAGTTACGAAGAAGAAAAGTGAGGAGTGGAAACCTTTATCACGATCCCACCATCAAACCTGGCCTAGGCACCCTCGCTGCCCCCGTTGCCTCTCTCCTTGACTCGGATTCTGTAAAAAATTCCCTTTCTCATTCCGTTGGTGATTTATTTTTCCTAGGGCTTGAATTCGGGTTACACAAGTTTATCCAACTCTGTCTCCCTTATTTATTGATGTTGATGATACTTCTTAGATCCTGATGCTATGACTCTTGTCTTCGTTTCCAGGGCAGCGGGGAATGGGCAATTACACCTGTTCTGCATGACGCCACTGCTGTCGTAAGCTCGCATTCTCTCACTCTCTCGCCCCTTCACTATGAATGCGTTGATAAAAACATTTAAAAGAGCTGGCTATGTTATTTGTGTAGCATTTGTGTTATTTAACAAGCTCATACTATGTCATAAATGTGGTGCCATTGAGTATTTGGAGCTGTTCCTGATTATTTAGGTTCATCCCATATGACTATGCCATAAATCAAAACCTTACTCCATATAGCATAAACATCTCTTGTATATTTGCTCTGTAATATGTTTGTATTTAGAGTTGGCATTGCTTGGTTCTATTGCATTGCGTTGGTATATGTTAGGAACCTGAAGAGTAGGCATAACCTGTTTGGAACTTTAAAGAGAATAATATAAACAAAACCATGATGTGAGTTATTGAACCTTGAAGCAAATATTGAGGGTCGTGTGGGTATAGTCATAATTGAAGCCAAAACCTCTGTGATCAGAACTGCTGACTGTGAACGCTTTCAAGGTCAAAATCACTACATTTAGCTTGTGAACCTATATTATATAACCATAGTAGTCAGATGCGAGTATTATGCATGATGGCCATAGGGCATATATGATGCCTGATAGGATCCTAAGATGCAGTGTCCATGACGTTCAGCTGAGTTAAATGCTTGTCTGAAACACCTGCTTCTCTCTTGGGAACACATCACTAAAAAGGACAAGCTTGTTAATAAAAATCATAGAACCCAAGGTAGGCTGTATCTGTAATTTGTTGAAAGTTTTAAATCCTTGTGCCTATCTCATATCACTCCTAATTTTCTTGCTTCTTTCTTTAGCAGCTACTGCTACTATGTGTGTGTTTGATATCAATTATCTCCTATATTTCAGCATATTCATCCACCACTATTTTCTATCTACCTGGTTGTTAGACTATTTTATGTAAAGGAGCTTGTGAATTTGTATTTGTTTTCTATCATTGTATTACGTCATTGAGGTAATAAGCAATTAACTCCATGTTCTGGCTGGTGTAGAGTCTGCTTCTAAGATTTGATGATTTGTCGTGTGTCCTTTACGCTCTTCTCTAACTTGCTTACGTTACCCCTTGGTGATAGGCTGGCACAGGATTCGGCGCGATGCTAAGTGCAGTTCATTTTTTCAATACAGGTATGTGAAATAATTGCCACTTATTTTTCTTTTCGTTCTTATCTTGTATGCTGCTTTAATGTATTTTGCTTATCAGAATTTTCATTGTAGGGATGCCATATGTCCAAACGCATGTTAGAGGACCAAAGTGGCTTCAATTGCTTATTGGTGTAGGTCACCTGGCTGGCTGTTCTTCTATTGTTTATCGTTCTTTTCTTAATAGCCCTTGCATTTGCATAGTTTTATCTCTGAGCTGCTGCCAATGTCAAGTCATCTAATTGTGCGTTTTTCTCTTGACTTCAGCTTCCCCCTTTGCTTCTGTTTTCCTCGGCCAGTGCTGCATTTGGAGGTAGGGTAACACATCCATCTTTTCCACCTATCATGTAAACGCATGCGTACTTGGATTAGCTTTCATAGTGTTTCTTTGTTTTGATAGGTCAAATGGATATATTTGAATGTCTTTGGTCTGGTCTGGGCTTGTGAATGTCTGCTGGTTAGTATAGTGTTAGGGAGGTACAGATTGTACCAGGGTTATAAGCAAACAAACAAACAAACTGAGGTGAGCCAATCCGAGGCCAAACACTTTAAGCAAAATCAAATGTGTTTCTTAAGGCTTTAGCTAGTTGTTGGTCTTTACGAAAAGCATTAAGCTCAAATGAGAGCTTGTGAGCGTAAAACAAAGTCTGAACACATGGCCCACTGGATTATTTAAAAAGCCCTGGCCCAATTCAATTTGACTCAGTGAAGAGACAAACTGACAATGTTGTTTCGGCCCAAAGATGAGTAATTGAATTGGTTAATATTTAATAAGACTAAAGCATGTAAGTACGGTTCTCTCCAATAATTCCTCGTTAGAGGCCAATGTATTATTTAGTTAATCCTTTCTTAAACACATCAAAGCTTACTACTACTTGAGTAGGTATAACAACTATCCAGCTGTCTGGCTCAACATCATGGGTGCTAGTTTCTCTTTTGTTTCCTATAAACATTGCCATTTGTGTACATTTGGCATAACATTTGAAAAGATACAGTACATTCTGAGATCATACCATTTTTTTAGATATACATTCCACTAGAATGGGGGTTGGTTACGTTGTATACTCTTTCCTATTCAAATTATAAATCATTTTAGAGATGAATTCGAACAATTCAGTTTAGATTCAGCTTTAAAACATGTAATATTTTGGAATAGGAGGGACTAAGTATTTCTCCTTGATCCTCTTCCTGCTTTTTTAATTCTGCTTCTGATGAAGTTATTCCTCTGTAATCAGGTAAAAAGTACTGAACAAATTTCAGTCTCTATGCAGGATAGATTTCGTCTTTGATTCAATAGGTATTAGGCCTCAGATACGAGGAAGATTTGTGTAGATACTCTTTGCTTCTGAACATGTTAATGATGTTATGATAAGCTAATTATGATTGATACGAGGAAATTGGAATCTGGAGCTAAGACTCTAATCTTGTTCATTTGAATAGATCCATAATTGACAGTAATCCAATTATTTTATTGCTCTAATAGTGCACATATTACAAATATTCATTAATGCGAATCCACCAGCAATTAGTGACCGGGTTAGCTGTTCTTGTGGCATATTTTAGCCTGTTCTGAATGCATAAGACAGTAAATGCATATGATGGAAATGGTTAGATTTATTGTTGATAATTGCTGATCCATGGAAAATTTATCTTGTATTGTTCATGTGTCCGGCTTAATAAGCTGGTGTAAGATGTTATAGTCATCCTCCATCTATATATATAAGCCTTTGACAGTGAATTACAACATGATTTGTAGGTTATGCTCTTCCACGGTTTACTCAACTTTCTGTGACATCCTATTATGCTGCCTCGAGTTATTCAACATTATGGGATTTCACTTCTAACAAGACTCATTGAAGACTCGCACACTTCAGTATCTTCTTCTCAGAAGGAACAATGACAAAACATTGCAGGTGGATTGTGTTGGCTGGTTTCAGATTTTGTCTGTTACTGTTCTAATCTTGTGAAAAGATGGTCTGATTTTGGTTGCCTGGTGTTGTAAATGTCTCATTTGTACGGGATTGTTTTAGCATGTTGATGTATGTTCATGGCAATATGACTTCTCATTATATATGGTAGTGTAATATATTATTTGTTAGGCTCTTCTCATGGCCTGATGCCTCGATTAACACGCGAAAGATAATTTGAAGTTCTTCAATTTTGTTTTTGAATTTTTACTCCTTTATTTATCTCTGATAGACTATGTAGCTAAAATTAAAAGGGAAAAAATCTGTAAATCTTCTCTAAGTACTCTCTGTCCTGAATTGACCGTCCTGTTTAC
Source organism: Limonium bicolor (assembly GCA_023374045.1). Classification (NCBI taxonomy): domain Eukaryota; kingdom Viridiplantae; phylum Streptophyta; class Magnoliopsida; order Caryophyllales; family Plumbaginaceae; genus Limonium; species Limonium bicolor. Next base: position 63,351,109 of record CM041778.1, on the reverse strand, counting down.
TATTTGAAACGTCGTTTGACTTCATTTTAACATATAAGATAAATTAATTTTGAAATTTAAGTTTTGCATATGATTCCTTACATGATAAACTATATGTTACAAAATTTAGCAAACAGGACGGTCAATTCAGGACGGAGGGAGTATTAATCAATGGCCAAAAAGAAAAATACAAAATAAAAAATCTACTTCTGTTCATCTACTGCATGTATAGGATCACGATCTGGATCGTAGGATCGTACGATTCTACGATCCCACCTCATAAATACGAGTTGGTCGGTGCTAGACTGGAATTGGTAGTAGTAGGATCGTGGTAGGATCGGGTAGGATCGGTGGGATCGTTCAGGATCGCGATCCAGCACGATCCCACATTTTACATTTTACAACATACAAAAATATAAAAAAACAAAAATGAGCTTTATCTATTAATAATATCACCGCACGTCTCACCTAATGACTAAACTCGTATTTCCTAAATTATAACCAAACTTATTCAATCTTCCTCTTCATTCAACCACAAAGCTTCAACCCTCTTCATTCAACCACCAAGTGAACATCAACTTCAATCCTCTTCATTTTACCAGCAAAGAGAAGCAGCATAGCAGCTTCAATCCTCTTGTTCAACTAGCAAAGAGAAAGCAACACGACAACTTTAATCCAAAAATTGAACAGCAGCACATCAGCTTCAATCTTCCTCTTCATTCAACCAGAAAATAGCAGCGAACACAACAAACAATGAACAATTGGTTCTTTTTTAACAGCTATTTTTTATAAAACTAATGTTAATCAATATCTAGCATATTACAGTGGCATAATTTACCAAATCAATTTGGCTACCAACTCATTATAATTAATGTTATGTTATAGTTTAATGGTTCAGTTTTTTCTTTTGACTACTATGATGCAAAGACACTAGCGTTACATCAGTGTATGTCAATCGTAGTGGCAAACACTAGACTGAAATGCTTATTTGAAATCTCATAAAGCTAGAGGATAGATAATAATTACTTAATTTGTTCTTATTATCTTCTAGTATAAAGCATGTTGTGGGATTTTTAGTTTTGAAGCTGGCAAACAGCAATGTCAAATTATGGTTGGAGCTGGACCTAAAGGTTGTGTGTAGGTAGAAGGAAAATTGCTCCTAGTAATAGATCAGATCCAAGATGGGAACAAGGTATTGAGGTTGATCGTGCTATGAAAAAGTAAAGTGCATGTACAGGTATTGCAACATTGTGTGTAGGGGGTATTTATAGGCGGAAAGCCGGAAACTCATCTCATTGGCACCAACATAGATGTTGAAGCTGTTTGACTGTCCCAGCTGATTGATATGTATATATCTAACTTTTTTTGTTTAAGAACAGAATTATGGGATTTGTGATTCCACATGCTAATATTTTGATGTTGTAAGAGTATTATCTTACTTATCGATTGCTTAAGATGATGAAACTATATGTTATCTTTGCTCATGGTTTATTTCCTGTAAAATTTTATATGTTTTAGGTTGGCTCATTTTTCTATTGAAGTTCATAATATGCAAGATTACATGAACTACGAACTTATGTTTATCAAATTTTGTAGGATCGTTCGATCCTACGATTCGATCCCACAATCCGATCCTAGGGTCCATTACGATCCATGGTAGGATCGCGATCCTGAAACATTGATCTACTGGTCGTCGTCACCTTTGCTGTCAAAGTCGTTTGTTCTCGTTCTCCCGTTTTCTCTTTTCCATCTTCTCAATGATGGCATCATGATGTCAGATATGAACCCAAATTCCTCCCGTCCCATCCTTTCACAGGCCCGGGCCCAAACCTCAGGCCCTAGGTTTTGCTGCTACGTATCACAAGACAGAGAGAATAATGATACAACCTAAAAATGACCAACATTTTTTTTTGATAAAACCGAATGACCAACATTGAAAAACTAGGAGAGCTCGTGAAAAATAAAATACTAACAGTTAGGATCTACACTACGAGGCTATGAGGTTGGAAGTGATGGGTTATTTGAAGCTATTCTCGTCAAGGCATATTCATGTAAGTTATCGTGTGACGACTATGAATTAGGCACACTGACAAGAAGAAATGATTGGTTATAGAAGCAAAATAGAAATCACACTAGCCCAACACGATAGAGAAAAAAGAGGATTGGGATGATCTTAACATGAGTTTCTAACAGCACAACTTTTGCTTTGAATTAAGATCAGTGGGCTGAAAGCCCCCAAGGTCTTGCAGTTCACAGGCATCAAGTATCAGTTAACGTCTATAACCATTATTAAGTAGTTTTTTCTTCCCTTTTCTAGAACAAACACTAACTTTTGGTTTAAAATAAAGATTACTTAGGAATGGCAGCTAGAAGTTTTTTTTCATCAGTGGGCTACATATATAATGATGTTTAACCAGGAATTTGGTTCTACAGCAAAGGATTTCTCCGAATCAGGAATGGCATCTAGAAGTGTTGCTGACTCGGACCAATCTATACAAAAATGAAACTTTCCCCCTGTGGGTCAACTGTGTGAACTTCTTTAAAAACATCATATACTAAAGGTTTTTTGTTTCTTTACTAAAGATAGCAAAGGCTCATGAGATTAGCCAGATTTTTCTACTGGAATATACCACCCGTATTGTAAAATTCTCTTCATCCGCTATCCACGCTACTCAAATTTCATGACAATCCACATAATTTTGGGATTATAATATCTATTGGAACCTGCATCACACTAAGATTAACCTCTCTTTTGAGTTTAATCCTTAGAAATTTAAGTATTCTCTGTTGGTCATTAACTCTGAAAATCCTCACCAAAACCAAACTACTAATTCCATATATAATATTGGAATTATGTCATCGTGTCATGATGAGTTTATGGTCCTTATCTAGAGAATGTGATGGCACATTAATAAAGGCCACATCATAAGTCCCAAAGATCGTGCAGCAAGTGTTTCTCGAGTTTACCACTCACTCAAAAGAAGATCAAGAAGCCAAGTCGAAAATGACTCAACATGGATGACCATGTGGTCTCCAAAATTCTCTGTCAGACTCATAACTCATATGCTGAATGTGGTTTGGTTTCAGCTTTACTACTTTCATAAAAAAAAAAGAGAGGGACCAGGTGCCATGAAAATGGTACTTGTGAATCATCTCTTAGCTAGGCTGGTGGGTCTGGCATGTTTACTACGGTTGAGATCGATACTTTGTAGCTAGATCTCATCATACATAGTATAGGGTCTCGAATATTTACCGACTATCATCACATCCTCGCTGTTACAGCATTATTAATGAAACAGCTAGCTGAATTCTTCCAAATTTCCTGCCTTGTCACTCTCAATTGTGTGCAATTTATCAAATCTTGCACTTCTTATTTTCTGCTATTACCGAATAACCTGGTTCGCTGATTTGACTAGCTAGCTTGATGACATGCTCTCATATATCAATTGTCATTTGCTGTACAGTATAATACACTTCCGTAAAAACCCACAAATTGCGGAGGAAAGCTGTAATAAACTAGAGGTCGTACAACAAACAGCTCAACCTATATGTTACAGACGGCCTGAAGAGCAGGTTAGAAAAGAGCGAGTGTAAAAATTTGTAGTGCTTTTGCTTCTTTCTTTTTATATACTCGCCTATATGAATAGAGAATTTGTTATTTCGGGTTATTCTCATCAACTGTCAACCTCGTTGGGAAGCTTTAAAGGGATGTGGGCCGATGTTTCTTAAATTCCACTGGTCTTTCCTTTGTATTGATATCTGCTGCATTTTAATCCAAAGTGGTCCTCCTGAGTGAGTTGCTCAGAAACAATTCATTATTTCTCCCCACCATTTTTGGTGCAAAGTGTGGCCAACTCTCTGTACTGTCTTTATTTCCCATCTCATTATCAGCGCTCAGCTCATCTTTCTCTCACTTTCTCATCCCCACAACATTTCAAAATCTGTCTTTATTGTTTCCCTTTTATCATTCAACACTGTTTGAAACCAGAGATGCTCCCTAAGGAGATGCATTTTTTTTTTTTTTTGGGTTTTTTCAGGTATCAGGGGATAATGGGTCCCCCCACCTCCAAGTGACCCACTAGTTGCTTGATGTGGTTGGTTGATGCTTTAAAACTATGTCATTGTCATCTACTCCCTTTGGCTTCATGTTTAGATTGCTTGCTGGCTAGATCTATTCCAAAATACCTTTTTTTTTGGCTTCATTTTTTAGTTTGCTTGCTAGCTAAATCTATTTTAAAATAACTTTTCTTTTTTGGCTTGTGTGGTGACCTTTTGTATGGAAGCAAGCAATTAATTCACATTTTTCAATCATTAAAAAGATAGTGTTTTGTTTAAGGTTTACAAAGGACGCTTGGTCTGTAGGTCTCGTTGGACTTAATTAGGGCTTAGTTGGTGATGGTAACTTTTAAGTATATACTATTAATCAACTGTTTAAGGTTTTTCTCTCTCAAATTGAATCTAGGTAGTTACCATTTTGTTTTAACCCAACATGGCTAGAGGCGTATAGCAAAGCTTTGTTCTAGCCTGCTTTATTAATGAATACCATGCATGACTAATTAATGCATTCTATTCTCTGCTGGGTTTCTCTCTCCTTTTTTTTTTTTTCATTTCTTTCCCAAAACTTACTGCCCATCTATACCGTACCCACAAAGGGAAACCTACAGCAAGGACAACTGTATAGTTTCCTTAATCTGTACAAAATGTTGTCCGTTAGAAATTGAATACCAGTTTTCATCGTATTGGTCACATATATACTTGCTCAATGTACATGTTACTTCTCAATTTGGTTGCTGAATATGGAGCTAGTTACTGTGTATGACTGGTGTTGCAAGCTAATTTTGGGAATAAAATGCTAAAGAGAAGTGGATGGTTTCCCAGAATGCCTCTCTGCAACATTTTTAGTATTCTGTGGAATGTTTCTGAACCCAGCTTTGTGACAAAGTCCCACCTAACTAATACTGAACTCTGTAACATCATACTAAATTAATAAGAAAAGAGAAACCACTCTTCCCCATGCCAGCAATGTATTAAGCTTTGCTATACCTCATCAGAAGTGGGAATTTATTATATAAAGGGAACTTTAGGAATAAGGAAATCTTCTCCTAGATTCTATAAGGTTTAAAAAAAAAATTATGTATACTTTTACCCTTGCCTGCTCCATTATTGATTCACTGGTGTGATAGTATTATATATACAATGCCTGCATTGCCCCACCTCTTGCATATGAAAATAGAAATTCCCAGGTTTTTCCTTATATTACCAATAACTATATATGGCTGGTAGCTAGTTAGCTAGCTGTTGATTCTTAATTTGGTAATTTTCCAGGATTTGCAAAAAAGCTTAGGGCTAGGAGAACAGGACCTGAATTCGTTCTTAGCTAGCTAGTGCATTCCTCGACCACAATGACTGTCTAGTCTACTTCATATAAATTAGCGATGAAGTTATCTTCCTTGTGTTTTGTGCTTTCCATTATACTGTAATTGCGTACTTTAACAAATCTCCTGGCGTCTCATGGCAATAAAAGGAAAGCCTTTATGTCTCATATCTTAAAGTATTGATTTGGCTGAACCATCACAAAGCTCTTGCAGAAACAGTATGGTGTATCTGTGTGTAATATATCAGGCGCTCTGCAGATTCTTGAAGAAACAGTATGGTGTTGTAGGCAGCTTTATAAATACTCCAGTTTGAAGTACACGTTTCCTGAATGATTCTAGTTTTTTTATTAATAAAAAGTATGATTCATCAACAGGTATACGACATATGATAGCTGTTTTTTTCACTTGTACTGGCTGCAAATAGTTGATCAGATCAGGAGAAAACACATGCATTTGTACAAACTCTTCACGGCTTTGTAAGGAAGCGAATACATACTCGCAGGTACTTGAGATGCGGAGAACACAATTATCTACCGGGAAAATGAAACACCTAAAACAAAATAATCCAAAATTCAGCAGATTATGCCATTTATTATGCATGATTTTTTTAGAAAATCTCTTTGGGAGTGGTGTTGCCTGATATTTGCCACTCATCTTTTTAATAAAATGGCTTTAAGCCTCAATTATCAAAAAAAAAAAAAAGATTGATTAACTACCGTCTTTACTTGTTCTTGCAACGCTTTTTGGTGTTGGGTGGGGGATGAATGACACATCTTGTATCTGTGGCTGTGGGTATCTGTACCTGTGGGGCTTGAGTCATTTGCTATCTTCAACAAGACACGGCAGTTCTGGTACAATAATGATCTGTGCAAAAGTTTGGCAGTCCGAGTGGAAGTGACCTATGCTTTCTCTTCTATAATCGTCCTTTCCAAGTAAATTATTTTTTCCTGATCTGTTTGCTTTAGTGTATCGATTTAGGGACCAAATGGTTCAACTCCGCACTTAAAACTGAATCATCTAAGATCCCTCCGTCCACATATGTTGATCTTTTAGTTTTTTTCATAAGGTTTGGAAGATAGTTCTATGTTTAAATTAACCCCTCATTGTTCTAGTCATTAACTTTATTTTTTTGAATGGTAATGATATATATATATAGATTATACAAAAATTGGTAAGTAGTAAGACCTACAAACAGATACCCAGAGATATACATTAGAGTGCGGAGAGGTGAGAGAAAGCCATCTAGCTAGATACAAAAACCAAAACACAAAAGGGTGACAAAAGGGCAACGGCGACAATACCTACAAAACCGGGAGGGAAAAAGGGGGGAGGGACATGGATGAAAAAAATCCCTTTAACTAGGAGCTTAGGACCCGATCAAGCCAATCAAAATCACGGGGGTAGGGGGGGCATCCATTTTTGTCTAGATAATCGCTTTTGTCTCACCCTTGATGTCTGCTACAATAAGGGAGGGATCTCTCATTTGGTTTGTGATGGTGCGCTTGCACCTCTCTATCCAGATGTAGTAAACCACATTAGCAATGACAACCCTTCTAACAAAGTCCGTAGATCTCTTTCTCCTACAGTAGTAGAAGAAAAATGCAACTTTAAGGTTCAACCTATTGGTGTGTGTACCGCCAGCCAGTCGCATATTTTCCATCAAATCTTGCGAGAAACCCTGCATAGAAAAAATAGGTGACCAATCCTTAGAGTGTGCCGACAGAGCCGACATCGTTTAGCAATACTATCCCCTGGGTTTGAATCTCATCACAAGTTTTGAGCCTACCTTTAAGGGTAACCCACATAATAAATTTACCTTTAGGAATCACCCAGTTTCTCTACATGTTTTGAGCCAAGGAAAAGGGTGGGGGGGGGGGGGCAGGAAGCTTCATTGTAAAAGGCACTGACGCGAGGGCATGGAGGATTGAAGAGAATGAGGGATATAGATCAAAAGTAGAGCCACACTGTTGGATCCATCAATCTCTGGCATGGATAATAGATTTCCAAGCCCTCAGGTTATCTCATTTGAAGGTACGTAGTATCCCAGATTTTAAGATTTTCCAAGTACACATTATGAATCTACCGGATCCACAATCTTTCATAGTTATTGACGATAGCTAAAATAGTCTTAAGCATAAAACACATGTTCCGAGGCCCCCTACCTTCTTGTTTGTGCATGTAGCACTCCAAGCCACCGACACAGTGGGGATACTATCAATATGCTCAGTCCAAATAATGGAGGGAAGACGCTTAGTATTGCTTTTGATAACTTTCTTGGGGAGGAGATACAAAGTGTTATGGATGAAGGATAGGCGATCCACTAATAGAGCATCTTACTACCCTACGATGTGATGGTGTTACGAACACTATAGATTAATGGGTTAAAGTCGGGAGTTCTGTGCTTCCTAGCAGAGATGGGGACACCTAGATAGCGGAAAGGAAGATTTCCTTTATTGAAACCAGTGGAGTGGAGGATGAAGTTCGTTTGTAAAGGGCCGACTCTACCGAAGAAAATGTCACATTTGGAAGAGCTGAGCACAAATGCGAAGCCTTAGAGAAAAGTTAAACTTTATTGAGCATGAAAGAGATAGACTCCTGATCCCCCTTATAGAACATTAGCACATCATCAGTGAAAAAGATATGGGATAAGCAAAGACCTTTACAGGATGGTTGATAGTGGAAGCTAGAGCTGGATTAGAGTTGGTCAAGCGTGCGAGAGAGCATGTCCATGACAAGCACACAAAGGTACAATCAGATTGGGTCACCTTGGTTCAGTCCTCGCTCACCTGTGAAGAAACCAGTGGGGGAGCCATTTATATTTATTGAGAAAGACATAGTCATGACACATTGCATAATTCAGTTAGTGAAAGTCAAGGGTAAGTTTAAAAATATGAAGGTATCCCTAAGAATTAAAGGTCCTATCAACCGAGTCAAAAGTCTTACTCATGTCCATCTTCATCATGCAATGAGGGGAGATATGGGCCCTCTGGTAGTGATTCATCAAACAAGAGTACATCTAGATGTTTTCAAAAATGACCAGGCCTTTCTCACAAAGCCCCCTGACAATCAGTCACACGACAGGGAGGGGTATCCTTGAGCCTTCCTGCAAATTTTACTAATGACCTTGTATAGAGTGTTACAATAGTAGATGGGTTTGAAATCTTCAGGAGATGAGACAACATCGGATATATGAATAAGTGTGACGATCATGGTATTGATCTCTTTGAGCATTCCGCCACCCGGAAAGAAGATTTGATAGCGCTGTAGACGTCCTTGCCAATGATGTCCCATGTAGCATTGAAAGACTTAACCAAGTACTTACTTATTCAAACTATATTTAGTATGCACTTTGTCATCCCCGATGAAGAACAAGGCGACCTTTATGTCATTGTTATCAAAGGATCGGATAGAGGGGGGGGGGGGGGGGGACACTGGAAATGGTGAGAGATATGTTATTCTCTAGTCTAAGATGAGCCAAGTGCCGAGAGCATCAGTCTAAGCCCAGCCAGCGCTGGAAGTGGGATACCAGGCAACTAAATGTCATAAGGGGCGTGAAGGGTCACACCCTTGCTCATTGGTAAGTGAAGCATAGTGTTTTTTATTTCTCCTCCCTTAATGGTTCTATGAAAGAAGGAGGAGTTAGAGTCGACAATCTTTACCCAACATATCTTAGAGAGATGCCTAAGAAATAATAGCTCCTGGTTATCCTGGAACAGGAGGTCATGTCTTAGTGGCTTCTCTATGGATTTTAAGGAAGGAATCCAAGGATCTAGGCCAGTCATTTTTGTGTCACAAAGCTCCTCCCTGATGGACTGGGCCTTCAAGGGAGAAGGTACTAAACTCATTTCTACGGAGTGTGGTCTTGAGATGGTAAAACCTTCTCATGAGAGAGAACTTCCTACTACCCATCAATGAAGGTCGAGGCTTTAGTAAAGATGGGGATGAAGGTTGGATCCTTGGTTTAGACATTAGAAATTAAAGCATCTTTTATGGGAGTAGGCCTGGGATGGTGATAACCATATGGCTGAGATCAAGGGGGGGGGGGAGAAAAGGTGGTGGAACTAAGAGGGAAAGCCGATCCACTCCTCATTCACAAGGACCCGATCAATCTTCCCCATAATTTGGTCATGGTTATATTGGTTATTCCACCAGGTGAAGAAACGACCATAGTAGCATAGGCCAGAGAGTTCAGCCCTAGAAATACACTCTACAAAGTCACGACAATCTCTAGGGGACGGTGTGCGGGAGCTAAACCTATCTTCACGTAAAGAATGTTATTCAAGTCACTAGCAACAACCCAAAGGTCCATAATGTTGCGACTAAGGCTAACAATCTCCTTCTACAACAAAGATCTAATCGATGAATCATTCATTCCAATAAACAATGGATAACGTGAAGGAGGCGGCACCATGTGATGAGATTTTGCTTGTGAGCATTTGCGTAAATGAGTATGTGTGTGTGTGTGGGGGGGGGGGGGGGGGGGGTAGGTTAACAAAAAGGGTCAAACAACACCCAGATGCGCCCATTAGTGAGAAGAGTAGTTGTATAAAACTTCTACCAAAGGGGAAAATCAAGATAAAATAGTGCCATGGTTATTAAAAGAAACACGAGTCTAGGAGACCAAACACACAAAACTATTGTCATTGACAAATTGCTAAATTTGCAGAAGGTTGGGGTCATCATTACAACCCCTAACATTCAAAACAGAAAAATTCATAAAGGAAGGGGGGGGGGGGGGGGGGGGGGGGGGGACAGAGCCCTGATTGAAAGCAAAGAAGGAGTTTGTAAGATGAAGAAATGGGTCTTCCACTATGCAGGCCAGCCAGCAGAGGCCTTCCATTTAGGGGGGAACAACATGCCAGGTGCAAGTGGATGGGCACTTGGACCAGCTGAAGGGATGGAAACATGAGCAAGCTCGAAAGATCAGGTAGAGAGGCAATCCAGTTAAGAGTGGGGGCGAGGATGGGTAGGGGAGACGGTGAGGAGCCAAGGACAAGGCTTTGTGCTAAGGGAGCTGCCTTAGGGATCTGGGGATGGTTGATCAAGGGCGTACGGGGGGGGGGGGGGGGGGAGGGAGTGAGTAGAGAAGGTTGGCGGCATTGGAAGAATGAGAGATTTTTGGATTTGAGGAGGACAGCCTTAGGGGGGGGGCCCTAGTGGTGGTGGGCCGGGAACAACACAAGGAGGAGCCTAGCAACAGTTGAGTCCTGACGTAAGCTGATGGTGTCCAAATGAGCATGTTTTTTGGGTGTACATAGTATGTTTTATCAACACTTTTCATGCTCATTTCTCTCTACTCTAGCTAGTTTTCCTCTAGTTTTGTGTTTTATTAGTGTTTTACATAATTATTGAGGAACAAGAGGAATAATATAGCTAGAAATAAAGTATACATAGAGAAGAACGTGTGGCCGTAAACGGATCCAAAATCAGAGCTATAACGAAGTAGATATAACATTTTGAAGTCCGACCTACCCAGGAGATCGCCCCTGTGGGTAGGTCAAAGCTGAATTCCGTCTTTGTTATGGTTCGCCCCAGCCGAATGCCCCCATGGGAAGGTCAAAGCGGAATTTCATCTTTGTTACGGACCACCCCAGCCGACCGCCCCTGTGGGTAGGTCGGATTAAGTTCATGCGTGCTTCTGTCTTCCAGAGGTGACCACCCTAGCTGACGTCCCCACAGTGTAAGTTGGAACGGAAATTTGCCCAGATCTGCATTTTTAAAAGTAGAAGAAGAGAGGAGAGAGAGGGGGTTGGACACAAACCAAAAAGTGACGGGAAAAGAAGAGAAAAGAGGGAAGAAGAAGAAGAAGAAAGGAAAGGAAGAAGAATAAGAAAGAAAAGGAAGAAGAAGAAGAAAGGAGGAGAAGACTCACCTCCATTGAAGCTCTTCTTCAACCCCCTATGGCTATTTCTTCTTCCTTCTCTCATTATTATGCTTTAATGGTTGTGTAGCTTCCTTGTAGATTTGGATGGGGATTTTCCCCCAAAATCCCAAAATCTTCTATTGTTGGATCTTGAACTTGTATAATGCTTTATTTTAGTCCTTGTGCCTAATGAAGATAATTATTCAGTGTTTATGGCTTATAAACTTGTTGCTCATGATTTGGGGATTTGTTTAGGGTTTTCTTAACTAATTATCAATTTTCTAAATTTGTTGGATTAATGTTGCCGATTAGTTTAGCATTAGTGTGGATTTCTATCAACATGTAATTCTGAGATGGAAACCTAGACCAAGGGGACTAAATCAGTGTACTCTAATTTGATGATTTTAAGATTATACGACATTGCAACCTTAGGGGAACTTGAGCTTAGTGCTATCGATTGACCCAGGGCTTAGCTGATTGAGAAGTCTCGATTAAATCGGTTAGGATTAGTAGGCCTACATTAGGTTGATAATTAATTAAGTGTTCCAGTTGTTTAGCTATGAGTTCAAGATTTGACAATCAGTGGTAATAGGGAGGATGGGTGCAAGATCCATCCGAAGTTACATCTATCCTAGTTTAGTTAGTTTAGTTTTATTGCTTTCATTTATCTTCCCTTAACCAAACCAAAAACCCAAAAACCCCAGTTTTACATTTATGCACTTTTGTTTATACTCTTACACATTCACTAAGATTTTAATTAGCTGGATATTGGGCAAAATAAGAGTTAAATTATCTTGCTACTTATGAGCAGTGAACCCAATCTTTGTAGTACAACAAGGTCGTATCCACAGAGACTTCGCAACTATCTAATTAATTATTAAGTTAGTAAATGTACAAGAAGATAAATAAAAGTGCATAAAATGTAAATTGGGGTTTAGCCAGTGGCAATCTTGGTGTTGGGAAAAAAAAATAATCAAAAGCTTAAATAAAACAGTTGTGTATTGAATGGATGGAAAAAGGTATCCTAGGATAGCGGGGAATTGCCTAAATTACTTAAACAAATTTATAACCATGTCTCAATTATTTATTGTCTATTAGAGTTAATAAGTGTCAGTTAAGAACTCTTAGTAATAGCCTCAGTATTTTCCTGCTCGCTGTAATACCAAGGTAAATACAAGTTTATTCCTTTGTGGTACTTTGACTATCTCAAAATCATATGTTGATAGTTACCATAAAAATGCAGTAGTTTGTCGCGTAAAGCATTTAACAATATTTGTTGAAAGGAATTAAAACAAGTTTAATAAGTGAGACAGGTATAAATATTGATTTAAGTACAGACATTAATTATAATCCTAATTTGCTCTATTTGTCTGTTTAAGAATTTATCTTGTGGCCTTCCTAAATCATAGATAAGGACAACTCTTAATTAATTCAATAGACTTTTTACAATCAGAAAAAGTCTAAAATCATTAATTAGCATTAAGCAAGAATTCTTTTAATAGCAGTGATGATTTTATTTTATCTGCTAATCAAGGAGATAATATCTAACGTTTATCTCTCTTTGTGGTCTATTCTCAGATTTACAAAATCATTGAAATAAGAGAAACCGTAAATGCATAAAAATGATCAGTTCTTAAACATTTAATAATTTAGAGAGACAGAACAAATATTTATAAGCAAACTTGGTATTATAAATAAGTCTGAATTATTTGGGGTAAACCCCATCCTAGGATACGAATAAAAATTACTCAGACATTAACAGAAATAAAAAGAAAGCAGAGATAGCCATTATTTTGGAGACTGTCGGAGGAGACGGGACTGCGAATCGCTTCTGCTCCAGCTCCTTTTCTTCTCTTCTTTTTATACTGGTTCTGCTTCGTGGTGGAATGAAGAATGAAAATAAAATGGAGAAGTGGGGGATAAGAGGATGGAATGGATCGTAGGTGTGGTTTGTGTTGTGGTCGATGGTCGTGGTTTGATGAACGGTGGTGAACGTTGATGAATTTTGATGAACTTTGGATTTAGGAAGGGATGATTTATTTGAGCAGAAGGAGCGTGGGTTTTATAGAAGAAAGGAGGAGGAAGAAGACAGGCTAGAACACGCGTGAAGATTTTAATGAGTGGGGCGGCGCCTGATATTGCTGATGGGTAGATAGATATGTTTGCAGGCTCCGTAGACATGTTTGCAGGCGCCGCAAGAAAAACGAGGAAGACGGTCGGCGGGGCGTCAATTATTCTGGATCTGGGTTGCACCTCTATTAGTTGTCCGGTCTTTTCTCCACGGACATGCCATAGATATTTCTTTCTTGTCCGTCCTTATTTCCACGGACAGCATGTCTCTCTTTTTCTGTCCGGTCATTTATCCACGGACAGGCCGTGGCTTTTGTTTTCTGTCCGGCCTTAAATCCACGGACAGGTTTTGGACATTCTGTCTTGTCCGACCATTTATACACGGACATGTTATGTCCTTCCTTGTGTGTCCTGCCTTTTTTGGGCGGACATAACATGTCCTTGGTTGCTGCCCTGCCTTTTTCCATGGACAGGTGCAGATTTTGACATGTCCGGACTAGTGTCCGGACCAGTCTGGTTCGGACAGGTCAATGTTTCGGACAGTGGTTCGGACGAAAATTAGTTTGCTCCTAAAATATTCATTTTAGCTCCGATTTAAGACCCGTTTGCGCCTATGCGTTCGTCTCTTCGTCTACTTTACTCCTAGCTTGGTTTTCCTCATGTTTAACCAATAAATCTGTAAGATAAGCAATAAAACATAAACTAGAGGAAAACTAACCAAAGTGGAAAGTGAGCAAGAAAAGTGCTAATACAATATATGAAATACACCCATAAAACATGCTCATTTGGAAACTTATCACACCCCCCACACTTACATTTGCTTGTCCTCAAGCAAAACCATGTACCCAAGCAAGTAGGGAATGCTCAATACTAACAAATATTATTATGAAGGGTAGGATAAGGAGATGAACAATACATGATCTTAAACTTTTTGAGGAGTGTGAATCATCACCCACTGTGGCATAGGTGTGCTCAGGGTAAAAATAAAATATAGAGTTTCGAGGTATGATCCGGAGTGCTTCAATGCTTCTCAGTTTTGGTGACTTTGAGAACTTTTACCATGGCCAACTTTCTCTCAAGAATGGGCATTGAGGAGAAAACAAAGGGAAAATAGATTTATGCATTTGTTTCACTTTTGTATAAGAGATGAGAAGATAATATTTAGGCATCAAGCCTTTGTTTTTAAGAACACTCAACTCTCTTTGTTGGTTACCAATGGTGTCTCGCAAGTCCCTTGTTTATATTTTTTTTTGACAGAGAAGCACCCCTTAGCAATCCCTAAGAAAGAAGACAGAAGGAACCCCTGAGCAATAAAAATCCAACCATTGCAGATAATTTGGTCACACTACATAAAATGCTCCTCAAAAGTAATCAAAATGAAAAATTTTGTACTATTTATCCCACAATTCATAACAGTATTTATTCTTAAAGAGAACAACCCACATATAAAGGGTCCACGATATTGAATTTGGACAAACGCAAGATAAGCAGAGAGATTAAGCATTTTAAGCACAAAATGTCGCCGAAAAGGGCACTCCCCCACACTTAAATTGAACAATGTCCTCATTGTTCACCAGAAAAACAGGGAAGGTTTCAGAAGACCTTTTCGGTAAGTAGATAAAATAGAGAAAACACAAAGGTCACAAATAGTCATTTTAGCACAGAAGCTCTTCACAGCAGATTTTAGCCAAATAAAAGCATAATTAAAGAAACTGGTACTCCCTTGAGATTATTTTTGCTAGCGTTATAGGAGTTCCCCCACACTTGAGCTTCAGCCTCAAGTAGCGTTGCGTGATTGCAGTGTAGACATGAAGTTGCACCTGCATAAGACACTAGAAGCAACCATACTACAAACGGGGTTAAGAGTTAGCAAAAACAAAATGTAAAGAGAATCTGAAAAAAGAAAAATAAACGCAAATGAAAGATAATTTCATCTGGGTTGCTGGAAGTTGCCCTTCTTTAACGTCTTTGGCTAGACAGTACCACCATTAAGTCATCCGGGATCGAATATGAACGTTGAAGTTGGCTTCAACGGGTGGGTGGGGCGGGCATCATGGATAATTGAAAAACGACCCGGATCAAAAGGAAAAGCTATCCTAACACTTAGAATGTAGAAGTGCAAGCTCCACTGATCTTTAGTCAGGTGGAAGTGTTGAGATTGTTGATCCTTGGTGCGGGGATCAAATTTTGGTGGAGCCTCCTCTTCGAAATTAAGGAAGAAGACATCCTTATCTTCAATGAGCGGTGCAGGGAGGGCTCTGGGGCGGACTTTGTCTTCTATCTCTAGTTCGGGATCAAAAGGGAAGGTGGCCTCCACACTTAGTGGGTGAACTTGATGCTTCCACCTTACATCATTGTTGCTTAAGTGGGGAAGGCCTTGATCCTCCAGACGAAGATCAAAGTTTGATGGCTCATCCTCCTCAAATTTGAGGATATAGATATCCTCATCATCATGGTGAGGCTCATTGGACGAGCTTTGATGTAAATTAACTTTAGAGGGAAGTGGCTCCTTGAAATTGACTATAGCACTCTCTTCTGATGGCTCGGAGGAGGCGGCATCTCCTCCTTCTCAAGGTTGAGGATGTATCCACCCTCATCTTCTGGGTAGAGCACGGTGAAGGAGGGGAAATAGTAGTTGATTTCAGAGGGAGGGGACTCCATGAAGTCCAAGGAGAAACTCTCTTCTGAGGAGTTGTCTTCATAATCAAGCTGATGGTTGTTTGGTGATGGATTCTCTGATTCGAATAGGGGAGGAGGTGGAGAGTAGCTTAAGTCCTCAGCAGGTTGTTCTTCCTCGTGAACCACTGCATTCAGTTGTTGAACCGGTTGTTCCATGTGTTCTACCTGATCTAGCGTTCTTTGCTGGATCATTTCAGACTTTGAGGTAAAATTTGCCATCATTTCCCTTAAAATGGCGTTGTCTCTCTCTATTGCAACCATAGGACAGTGGGAACTTTCATGGTCTCCTCCACACTCTCGCCACACAAAGATGGGGATAGGCTTGAGAGATGACTTGAAATCCTCCAAGAGAGCTCTCAATTCAGCATTTGGGTCTGAACATTGGGGGCTTTCATGGTACTCTCCGCATCTTTGACATACACTCCATTGATTGTAGTTCTCTACGCCATAGGGGTAACCATACCAATCTCCTGCTTGATCATAGTGACCATCCATCAGAATTAAGTACCTTAAAAACAAAACAAAAATTTAGACACAAAAGGGGCAAATAACGGAAATAAAAGAAAAACTAAACAGATAATTAACCAGATAGTTGGACCGAAGTCCCCGACAATGGCGCCAAAAACTTGTTGGACAAATAATAGTTAAATTATCTTGCTACTTATGAGCACTGAACCCAATCTTTGTAGTACAACAAGGTCGTATCCACAGAGACTTCGCAACTATCTAATTAATTATTAAGTTAGTAAATGTACAAGAAGATAAATAAAAGTGCATAAAATGTAAATTAGGGGTTTAGCCAGTGGCAATCTTGGTGTTGGGAAACAAAAATAATCAAAAGCTTAAATAAAACAGTTGTGTATTGAATAGATGGAAAAAGGTATCCTAGGATAGCGGGGGAATTGCCTAAATTACTTAAACAAATTTATAACCATGTCTCAATTATTTATTGTCTATTAGAGTTAATAAGTGTCAGTTAAGAACTCTTAGTAATAGCCTCAGTATTTTCCTGCTCAATCCAGAGTGAAAATACCAAGGTTTATTCCTTTGTGGTACTTTGACTATCTCAAATCATATGTTGATAGTTACCATAAAAATGCAGTAGTTTGTCGCGTAAAGCATTTAACAATATTTGTTGAAAGGAATTAAAACAAGTTTAATAAGTGAGACAGATGATAAATATTGATTTAAGTACAGACATTAATTATAATCCTAATTTGCTCTATTTGTCTGTTTAAGAATTTATCTTGTGTCACCTTCCTAAATCATAGATAAGGACAACTCTTAATTAATTCAATAGACTTTTTACAATCAGAAAAAGTCTAAAATCATTAATTAGCATTAAGCAAGAATTCTTTTAATAACAACGATGGATTTTATCTGCTAATCAAGGAGATAATATCTAACGTTTATCTCTCTTTGTGGTCTATTCTCAGATTTACAAAATCATTGAAATAAGAGAAACTGTAAATGCATAAAATTGATCAGTTCTTAAACATTTAATAATTTAGAGAGACAGAACAAATATTTATAAGCAAACTTGGTATTATAAATAAGTCTGAATTATTTGGGGTAAAACCCCATCCTAGGATACGAAAAAAATTACTCAGACATTAACAGAAATAAAAAGAAAGCAGAGATAACCATTATTTTGGAGACTGCCGGAGGAGACGGGACTGCGACTCGCTTCTGCTCCAGCTCCTTTTCTTCTCTTCTTTTTATACTGGTTCTGCTTCGTGGTGGAATGAAGAATGAAAATAAAATGGAGAAGTGGGGGATAAGAGGATGGAATGGATCGTAGGTGTGGTTTGTGTTGTGGTCGATGGTCGTGGTTTGATGAACGGTGGTGAAAGTTGATGAATTTGATGAACTTTGGATTTAGGAAGGGATGATTTATTTGAGCAGAAGGAGCGTGGGTTTTATAGAAGAAAGGAGGAGGAAGAAGACAAGCTGGAACACGCATGAAGATTTTAATGAGTGGGACGGCGCCTGATATTGTTGATGGGTAGATAGATATGTTTGCAGGCGCCGCAAGAAAAACGGGGAAGACGGTCGGCGGGCGTCAATTATTTTGGATCTGGGTTGCACCTCTATTAGTTGTCCGGTCTTTTCTCCACGGACATGCCACATATTTCTTTCTTGTCCGTCCTTATTTCCGCGGACAACATGTCTCTCTTTTTCTGTCCGGTCATTTATCCACGGACAGGCCATGGCTTTTGTTTTCTGTCCGGCCTTAAATCCACGGACAGGTTTTGGACATTTTGTCTTGTCCGACCATTTATACACGGACATGTTATGTCCTTCCTTGTGTGTCCTGCCTTTTTTGGGCGGACATAACATGTCCTTGGTTGCTATCCTGCTTTTTTCCACGGACAGGTGCAGATTTTGACATGTCCGGACCAGTGTCCGGACCAGTCTGGTTCGGACAGGTCAATGTTTCGGACAGTGGTTCGGACGAAAATTAGTTTGCTCCTAAAATATTCGTTTTAGCTCCGATTTAAGATCCGTTTGCGCCTATGTGTTCGTCTCTTCGTCTACTTTACTCCTAGCTTGGTTTTGCTCATGTTTAACCAATAAATCTGTAAGATAAGCAATAAAACATAAACTAGAGGAAAACTAACTAAAGTGGAGAAATGAGCAAGAAAAGTGCTAATATAATATATGAAATACACCCATAAAACATGCTCATTTGGACACTTATCACTAGACAGTTACAAAGTCCCTGTCGATACGACCTTATTGAGCTACAATGACTAGGTTCACTGCCCGCAGTTAGCAATTTAGTTTAATCACTATTTTTTTCAACACAAGCGGAGCAGGTAACGGGTTCCTATTCATAAACGACTTGCTGAAGGATTGTACCCCCAAGGGCTCGGATCTCAATTACTCTAACGATATCTTGATTGAGATCCACTTCCATCAACTCTCTAGAATAAGAGATTCTAGATTGAACCGCAGTAGATTAGTCAATATGAAGGGGAACTCCTAGTTTCAAGAAGATATTTCTAAGGCTAGATTTGGATCAATGGCTGATATGAAGCCTTAGAATTAGATCCATACTAGAATATGGTTGAGATCTTTAGGGTTTAAAGAGATGTCAGAGGACCATTATTGATAATAAGGGGGAGGAGTTAAGGAGCCATGGGCCCTTGTTAAGAACTTGCTGAAGGTCTTCCTCTCTTTTAAGTCGGAACATAAACCAACCTTCCTCATGGAGCAATAATTGAGGGGTAGCAAGAGAGCTTCAGGCTCTCTTCATAAATTCCTTAACAATATTGAATCCAAATTTCTTTCCCCATATATGGCCAACTAGGGAATTTTTTCAATATTCTATCTTAGAGGATAAATTATCCTCTTCAAATGTAACATAGGGGCTATGAGCAACAAGGTCACACTATGATCAATACGTAGAGACATACCAAAATAAGCATTTTTTCTAGCTAGAAGCATATCCTAAAATGAAGGGGTGTTCTTCGTCCCTAAGCTAACCAAGGAAGATGGGATAGGAGACTTACCCAAGGCAGCCCCAACACTGGGCCGCATAAAGCTCTATGCAGCAACACGATTACGTCGGGTGGGGGGGGGGGGTGCTACAACTTGAGTCGGCACCGGAGCCTTGTTGGGCAGCACCCGAGCGTGCTTGGAACCAGAGGCCCGTCCCTGGGAGAGCCCGGGAAGCCTGACAAAAAGACCTTGCCTACGGCAGGGCTTAAGCGCTAGGAACTCTGACTAAGATTGCTAAAGCCAGGATGTCCGAGGGATCCAAATGGGCAAACAATCCTGCAAGGTAAGGTCCTTATGGGAAGGTCCATCACTAAGTTGACAGTGCCAACATCTAAATGGACCACAACCGGCTGGGTCATAGGACAAGGAAAGCCGAGTCCGGATGCGCCTGGACCACAGCCGCAGGCAGGCTAATTGGATCTAGCCCGGGGAAACCACACACTTCAGGGTCACGGGGAACATAGAGGCGCTAGCCTGACACCACCCTCTAAGCCAGAGAGAGCTGTAACACTTGGAAGAGCAGAAGTATGGGCACCTGAAAGAACAAGGATAATACCATCAATGCCCGACCCTAATTCTTGAGAAACTAGGGATAATTTGTCAATCGCAGTATGTCCAAGTTCCAACCTGTCCACAGGAACACCACGATGCGACTGTGGCTGAGAAACATGGGAGGGGGAAAACAGCCGCTCCCCGTGAGAGCCACCGAGGCGAATCCCTACCAGTTTGGGAGCCACCGGAAGCGGCAAAACTACGAGGGAAGTCAAACTTCCCGAGAGAGCAATAGAACATGGGAATCTGAGGGAAAAAACTTAGGAGGTGGGGGTGGAGAGGCACCGCTGACTAGCTATGTCGCCGAAACGGAACTAGGCGAGGTGACAGCTAGGGTGGCTTTGGTGCCACGGCACCGACAAACCATCACAAAATAGGGTGGGAGCTCCAACAATAGAAGCTAAAACAGGGGACGAGAGGATTTGAAGGGGTGGAAGCACCACCGCCAACAGGGTACCTCACCATAGGCGGTGAGCCTGATGGGTCAATAGGCGCCTACGACAACAACTCTGGGCGAAGGAACAAATCTGGGGTTCAGGCAAGAGGAAGATGAAATACCCCTAATTAATTAACATTGATTAAACATTTAATCAATTAAATTAAGGCCTAAACATGCCTTAAAATCAATTTGAAAACAACAATGGTCAACATAAAGCAAATATTGCACCCTTTGACCATTTAGGGTAAATATATACCCAAATGAACTCCTTAGGACCTAAAATTTGTCCTAAGCATTATAACACATAAAGAACGTAATACAATTATTTTAAGACACTCCAACACAAAGAACAAGCATTAACATGCTTAAAAGTCACTTAGAGCAAAATGTGCTCTAAACAAGTTTTAAAGGTCATATGACCCCCGTTTGATTCCAAATCAAATTCCTAAGTTTAACAATCATTTAAGGAATATAATTAATCAATTAACAAAGAAAACGAAGCTCAAAAACAAGTTTTAACACAAATGTGCACTAAGCTTCCTTAAAGCACATTTTTGTGAGATTGTCTTCAAAATGAGTTTTGTTTGATTTTAGGGCCTTGAATACCATTAAATATACTAATTGGACATAATTTACCACATTAGAATGCCTAATTCAAAGTTTTTCAAAAAAATAAAAATATGTGCCTTGGTTGTGAATAGTACCCAAAATAGCACTTATTTTCTAAATCTAGTCAAGGGTCAACACTTCTCCCTTGACCTTGACCAAAAACCACTGTATATTAACCACTCTATTCTCATCTAATTGCCGGCTATATATATATATATATGTTATATTATGACTCATCAAATTGCCTTTATTAAAGGTAGATAATTACCACTTTACAACATAAGCCAATATATATATCTTATTCTTTCCACTGAAACTATATTCCTTCCACCGCTTGGTTGTGTTATCCTTATCCATTTGCAGTCTTAAAAGACCTGCCAAGAGTCATCAAATATTATATTATAAATATGAGTCTATTTACATAACTACACTTGATATATATAGCATAGTCAATCAAACTGTTCCCACCTTGTTTCCTACCTAGCCATCAGCCTTTAAGGCTTTCCCCATGTTTAAGAAACCCACAAAAATATCTAACCATGAGTCATACTTTACTATTGACAAAATATGACTCACCCCCCTTATAAGCTAGAATTTCTTCTTTCCTTCATTATTCTCTTCTCTGCCATAAACTCCAGCTCCAAACCCTCTCCTTGTTGCTTCTCCATAACCGAGAGCAGGCTTCAACTTCAAGGACCAACTCCATGATCCATGGGTAAGCTCCTTATGCATGATTATACTCCTTTTCTTCCTTTTCCTTCTCCTCTTTCCATTAAGCTCATCCACTCCCATTTTCTTCCAGTATTTTGAGGTGAGTTGGAGGAGCTAGGAGGTAGAGGTCCTTACGGTGGGAAAACTCAGCAGAAGAAGGAAGTTTATTTAAGGGATATTTAAGGTATTAAACTAGCTTTAGACATGACTTTCAGCTCCCTCTTGGTTCCGGTTTCTTTCTTGTTCTATTTGACTCATTCCTACCGTTTATACATATTCATTCAGTGGAGGAACTAATCTCATGAAGTTCCAGCTCACGTGGGGAAAATAAATGCCTTAAAGATCTTTTCTACCAGGTAAAAACTAGAGTTTCTCACCTTGCTGTGTACCGTTGCATACTCCTGCATGAATGGAGATTTAATACTTGTTTTTGTCTCCTAAAATCAGGCGGTAAACAGCCCCTTACCAACCCTAAGAAACCAAGGTAAATATCATGCCATTATTAAGCTTAAACTAACCTTAATGACTCCTATATTATGTGGCTGATATATGTCCTTTTTCCATGCGTGAACTGCTGGTGAAAACACCTTGGAGTCTTAGGAAAATTCCTGCACAAACCCTAGGAAACAAGTCCACATATTAAGCTTGGAAAAGTGAGTGTTTTACTCCTTAATGATGTTTATATACTAAACTTTATGTTAATTATGTTTGGAAACTAATTTAAGAATTTGATAAAATTAGCCGTGAGCATTTGGATACTTGGTTGTTTTGATTAGCTTGAAACTATGTAAGTACACTAAACCTAGTATACTATATAGTTTTTATGTTATTGGAGCCTAATAAAATAAAGCCGTGAGTTATGGGAATTAAAATAGCTTAACTATGTATTATAATGTTTTTTAACAGTTTTAGTTGAGAATATAAGGTTTAGATGGCAAGTAATGTCATAGGAAATAAATAAATAATTTTAGAAAGCATTAAAGAAAATTTTTACCCTAAGCCGTAAACAATATAGTGTATTTATGGCATTTATGTGTAAATTTATTCTATGTTAATTATTGTAATAAGGCCATGCATTTTTAGGCCATTTAATTATTGTTATATTAATTTTTAAATGAATTTAGAGTAAAAATTAATACTATCGTAAGGTTTAGGGGTTTTAAGTAATTAAAAATAAATTTAGGGGCTAAATATGGAATATAGCCAAAAACTATATATTAAAAGCTTATTTTATGAATTTTATAAAGCTTATTAAAATTTGGGGGCAAAAATGTAATTTTATGAAAGTTGGAGGCAAAACTGTAATAAAGAGAACTTGTGGTCAAACTGATGGTCAATGGGTCAACAAGGATCATATTAGGTGCCTTGACCAAATAAAAAGATATAAATAATTAAACTATGGTTTTATAGTGTTATCATAAGTTAAATATCGAGTTTATAAAATTTATGGGGTGCAAGTGCATATTACCGAAAAAGAGGGGCCAAGATTGTTAATATTATAGTTTATATCATTAATATAAAGTTGTGAATTTTTGGAATTATATAAATGACTATATTGATAAAAGTGTATAATATATAGTTTTTGTGACATATAGAAAGTATATTATATACAGTGTGGCTAATGTGTAAATAAAAAAATTTGGGGCGGAAAACAGAAATTAAAAACCGCAAGGAGCTGTTTGAAATAAAACAATGTAATACTATAGGTTATACAATAAAAATATTAAAACCATATGATATAACATATATACAACGTATGATAATATATGTGGTCATTGTGTAAATAAAGGAAATGTTTGCTGGAAAAATTAAACCAAACAGACCTAGGGTCTATTCGGTAATATGGAGAAAATAACATATGAAAACCATATGTTATAATTATATATATGTTGGAATGATATAATATATGTTATGTAAAAATATTATAAGATTTGTGGTAAAAGTGTAAATTTGAAAAGTGGAAAATAAACAAAACAGACCCTAAGGTCTGTTTGGTGTTTTCGGAATTTTGAAACCATATAATATACATACTATAAGGTTTAAACATTATAGTATATGGTAATGGTGGCCATCGGGTCCGGTTCTACCCGGAACCGGCGGTTCCACCCGGAACCGATTGGAACCGGAACCGGCCGGGAACTGGTGGGAACCGGAACCGGAACCGAACCGCCTCAGCCGGTTCCAAATACGAATACATGTTTTGAGATTCGGGCCCGAACCGGGCCCAGAACCGCCTGGAACCGTCGTCAGATTCGGAACCGCGAACCGGAACCGGAACCGCCACGAACCGGTTGAAGTTACCGTTGGAATCGGGCCAAAACAACGTCGTTTTGGGTCTTGGGCGCGTGCTCCTCTGAAGAAAATAGCTGTATTCTTTTTCCTTATTAGGGTTTTCCCAATGGGTTTTTACCTAATAAGGTTTTAATGAGGCAGTGAATCATATAATAAAATTCTCTTTGTTCCTTATTTTTTGAATATTAAATAAAACATCCTAAGTCTTTGTTTCTTACACATTTAAAATTATAAACTTGAAGAATAACCTATCTAGGAGTAAAGTGGATGAAAAGAGCAACATGTGCGCTCAAACGGATCTCAAATCGGAGCTAAAACGAAGCAATTGGAGCCGATCGAATCTTTCCGGAACCGCCGGAACGATCAGAACCGGAACCGGCCGGAACCGGTTTTTTGACCGAATCCGATGCGAATCCAGATTTCAGAACAGGCAACCGGAACCGGAACCGCCCAGACCGGTTCCGAATACAAATACACATTTTCCGGAACCGGAACCGGTGGAACCGGACACGTGGCCACCATTAGTATATGGTAAATATGGTATGTTATAAAGTAAGTGGTGAAATTGTAATAATTAGAAAGTGTGGGATTTGAAAAGAAAATGAAACATAAATTATATGCCTTATCGGCAATTATAAAAAAAAATGTGTTATAAAACTATAGATTATATCTTGTTACAAAGTTTTGATGTTATAAATAATATATTTATAACATGGTATAAGTTATGAAGTTATATTGTAATTAATGAAAACTATGGGAACCAAGAAACAATAAGTGAAAAATATATATGCCTTGCGGCAATTAATTATAGTTTTTTTAAAAACTATATATTATAATGTTAAATGAGATATAAAATATCATATCATATAGTATAAGATATAAGTGTAACATTGTATGATTTTATGTGGTAAAAACATAGTTTATAAAACTATATGCTAAAATCACATGAGTAAACATGCTAGAATGAATTTATAAACTATGGTTTACAATGATATAAATACTATAGATATTATATAGTATTAATGTGGCTAAATGAAATAATTGTCATTAATAATATTCACATGAAATAATGTGGCAATTAATGGAAAAATGGAATTTATTAACTAAGGTTAGTATTAAAATAAACCTTAGGAAATTATAATACATGTAATGAAATGTTACATAATATTAAGATAAGGTTCTTAATATGAATTGCATAAAATAATGCAACAAATGGAAATAATCATCTTGCATAAGATGATAATAATGTAACATATGATATAAGGGTATAACTCATGAAATATTAATGTATAAGTGAATATACATGAATGCGCAAGCATATAAAAATATGTACATAATAAAGTATATAGTATAGTTGGAAACTATATAATATAGTGCATGCATACATGTAACTATATAGTATATGGTTAAGATCAAATAATAACAATATATATACATATGCATATATAGCCGAAAATAATATGCATATATATATTTATGTATGCAAAACCGAAAATATATGTAAGTATTTACAATATGGTTTTAATGTCATGAAATAATAAATGACAAGTGTTATGACATTAGTATAATTATATACTACAAGTCATACAATTACAAACTTAAAATATGGCTTATTAAAATGAATAACGAGATGTATAACATATGGTACAATATTGAATGGTTAAATAATAATGCCATATAACATTAATGCATGAGCATAAAATGCGATGCGAATTAACGTTGCATGCACGCATGCAACTATATGTTATAAATGTATACTCGTATACCGAACCCGAATGATTAAACTAATGCTTAAGTCTTAACGGGAATATGTATTCGTATACTCGTAAACATAAGGAATATATCATAACGTCTAAAAACGCCACAACTAAGACGTTTTAAAACTGACTCGTTTAAATAAACCCGGGGCGTTGGTAATTAATACGTATTAAGACTGACGAGTTCATATACGACACTTTAACAATGAACTGTTGAAATCTGGGGATGAAATGTCGGGATTATTTGTGTTGTTCGGATTTACCGAGCTTAAATAAGTCATGTGGATTGACTTATGTTGTGTTTGATATTTAGACCGTATCACTGACGAAGGCGCTTGACGAGCTAGTGGTCTACTGCGCAACCTAGGTCATTGGTGAACGGTATGTAAAGGGGTCTGATCTGAGATGTCCTGAGGAATTCCTCGGGCTCAGATATGTGTGTTGTATAACGAGTGTGATGCATGTATGTGTGTGTATGTATTTGTGTTTATGTATGTGATGTGTATCTGTTTAAATTCCTGCATCATTAATTGTGCGCGGACGTCCCTCGGGACTAATACTACGTTGACTATAGATCGACTTTATAAAACACATATAAGTTTAATGTGATGTGTTTGCTGTTGACTGATTCAACACACCTAATACTATGATGGTAAATATTATACTAACGTAAGAAAAGTACTTAGGTACGGTCCGTACGGGACACGACATTGTCGGTCTCTAGAGCACACTCTAACTTGTATATGACCTAGATGACTTCTAGGCATGCGTAAGACCCTTAGGGGGCTAAGTGATATGTGAATCTTTACAACAAAAACTATACCTTCGGTATTCGACTAACAAATTAAACACATAATTGAACATTGGTGGAGGAGAATAAGTCCAGGTTAGTCACGGACTAACTGGCTGCGCAGAGAGATCTCTGGAGTATTTTTCTCGGATCGGGATTAGACTCTAATGATGCCACGAGCCTACATAGATCGTTGGTCAGGTTATAGCATTATTTGATACTCGGCCATTGGCCCCAAACTAAATGACGCCTTTTAGGCAAAGAGGAAGACCCGAGATCTTATATCTTTGGCCGGAGTGCACTGCTGTTGATGCCACCAGGACGACTGTCCATAATAAAAATACAAAATTCGGGTTGTCCTAACTTGACACCCACTGACACTGTGTGTGATGTGATGAGGACCCGGGGGGTCGTGTGATTAACTAAATAACCAGACCGTTACTAACGACTACTCGTTAATTATTGTTGTGTGATATATTGTGGTGTGTTGTTGAGTGTGAATTGTAGTGATTGCTTTAATTGTTTTCTTTACCGCCATTCATGTCTTTACTACTTTATATACCTGTACACCTGTAAAGCATGTAATGAACTTAATAAAGGCGACCATGACTATTAAGTGACCAATAGGGTCTAGGCTCGGCATACTCAGCGTTTATCGCTGAGCCTTTATGGCATGACTGTAGGTGACGATTATCACGGAAGCCGAAGAGCGGGACCTGGGTAGTTAGAGTTTATTACCGTACGAGATCTCACAATGCATTAGGATGGTTATTAGTTTAAGGTGTTAATGGAGTGGTATACAGTTGGGATTACATAGGCGCTCACTTGTCGTTTAAGTTACAGTTGGTTTAGATTGATGTATATTAGTATCATTATCACTGCGGTTATGTATTTGTTACCAGTGTTGTTTCGTATTTAATTTACTTCTGCTTCTTTACTCGTATGGGCGAGTAATGGCATGTGACACCCGAGCGAGATTTTAAGTACTGTGAGACTTCTGCTGCGAGACGTTGTTTATTAATGCCACGTGAGTGAATATTACGTTATTACCGAGAGGGGTGTTACAAGAAGTGGTATCAGAGCGGAGTACTGCTCTGATGACGAGATAATAGGATTTAAGATAATGAGCCTAGGACTTGGGAATATGGGAAACGTTTGTGTGGTACGAAACGTCTTCGCTTTGATGGATTTATGAGTTAGCAACGCCTTTGGCTTGCAAGTGTTAGCCCTTGGGGCGCACAAATGAGTTGACTGTAATATGACGAGGTATCGAGTAATGAGAAGACGAACGGCGATACCGACGTCTAGTGGTGGTGTGGGCCCAAAGCTGGCCAAGGGCGTAAAGGCCCGGAAATATTACTTCCATCATGGACCAGCTGAGAGCTCTGTCAAGAGGAGACATATGAACGTCGCGAGTACATGGTGACAGTTCACTTTCATGTGGAAGTCCAGTATGGACAACCGCCAATAGTACCCCTCCCGCCACAACCCAATGAGTATCATCCAATTATAATACAATCCCCGAATATAGGGAAGAGGGCTACCAAGCCCAACAGACCTTCTAAACGCTTTTGCACTGAATGAATAAATCCCTACTTCTTTAGAGTTTATGAAATCCAATATCATACCTTTCTTAAATAACCAAGATTGTACCAATAGGTGCCGCCAAGCGCGGGCATCATTACTACTATAATCGGTGCGGAAGGGATCACCCAGGAGTTGACTGTAAAGGCCGGAAGGTAGTGTGCCGATTTTTGTAAGAAAGAAGGCCACCGGGACTACGAGTGCTACAGCATCCAGAGAGTAGATCCTAACCTGGCCCTAGTGGCAACCAAACCACTCCATCTGTTGCCCCGAAAGCACCACAGAGACCTACATCTTCTAATAGTAATAATTTCATTCCTTTTCGATCTTTTGACTGCTACCTTACCTTTTCCTTATAATGAATCAATGAAGTGCTGTACTCAGCTGCCAGACAGCCCAGACACCACTACTACTGCAAGAAATGCGGTAAGGACCATCCAGGGGTCGACTGTAGTGGGCGCAAGGTCGAGTGTCGGTATTGTAAGAAATGGGACACAGAGACTTTGAGTGCAAGAGTAAACCAGAGGGCAGAAATTACAAGCCACCGCGGACCACCCAGAGCACCTCGGCGAGTGGATCGGGAGCACATTGAGCTCCTCGAGACCTTCACCACTTGTGGATAACTTTTGTCTATTAATATATGATGTTGCGAGAACTAAACTCTAGAGTGAACTATGTTGTACCTTGTAAATATCTTGTCGCTAGTTCACTCGCTTTTGTTGTAATCAAATTCTCGGCCGGTTGTGTGTACACGCTACTGTAACACTGAAACCTTAATATGGCCTCATGTAAATACCGGTGTGTTTTAAGCGTTTTTAGTACTACGAAACGTGTGTGAGATAGAACTTAGTTATTCCGATAACAGCGCTGTCAAGAAGACTTTCATACCTTCTCGTATCCTAAATAATCATAATGTTAACTTTTACCGTCAAATTCGTCTAAACCACGCTTGAATAAACAAAGCGTTGGTAAATAAATAATTCCTAAAACCGGAAACTCAACCTGCATGGCGCACTTGCCACAACAAGCGCTATAACAAGCGTCGTACTGTTAATTCCGCCTACCCCGCGCACTTGCTACAACAAGTGCTGTAAACGACTGTTATTGTCAAACATCCTGTATACCATAGTTACCAGTAATCACCCAACAATCGTATGGCTTGGATACGACAACATAACTAATAAGTTACAACTTCTGAAGGACCCGACGAGTCCGACCAACGCAATAAAAAGGGCACACTAGCCCATCACAAATTACATCTACTAAACAAGAACAAATTACATGACACCGGCTTATGAGCCAAAATAACGTAATTAATTTGTTAAATCCATTTAATGGCTGAATTGGATGTGGGAGGTGAAACTTGATTCCCGGGGATCAAAGGAAACCAACCACAAATTGGGGTGGAAGGATAGCTCGACACTGGTGCTGATCACACTAGAATTGGGTGATTCCTGAGGCTCTTCACAAGTTGCCACAAGTGATTACTGTAAGCATAAACAAAAAATTGCAATATTCTAGCTATAAACAGCTAGCAACAATTCAACCATAAAGTATTTAACGAGTATACCAGTGAGTAACTACTCACTCCCTGAAATACCCCGTAATTAAAAAACAGTGATTAATTAGGCTAATTATAGTTTTAAAGGCTTAATTATAGCTAAACAAACATGAAAGAACAAATCCCGAAGAAAACGGACCTTTAAAATGGGTTAAAAGCATAAACGAACCTTAAAGCGTGTTTTTCGAGAAAACCGGGAAAACGTGACTTTAAGCGGGTCAAATAGACTCATAACGATTTTGGTCAACCAACTAGTCATTAATAAACAGTAATAAAGGTTGGAACCAATCATTAATTAAACGAGAAAATTCCGGAAAACAGGTTCCGGTTAGTAAAAACTATAATAACCGGGAAGTTGTGGGGTGAGAGTGTAAATAAACAAAGTCAGTGTGTCCACTGTTGCAAATAAAAATCAAAAGTGTGTGTGTGTGTATAGGGTGGCCGATTTGCCCCTCTCTCTCTCTCTCTCACTCTCTTAACTTTTCCTTATTTGCTAAAAGACAAACACATAAAGTAGAAGGAAATAGAAAAGGGGGAGTTAGGCACTCTCTCCTCTACCCCCTCACTCTCTCACGTACACACCCTCCCTCCTTCTTGAATTTCTTTCTCCCTCTCTCAACAGCCATGGTGGCTTGAAGAAGCCCACACAAAACTCACCTTCTCTCTTCTTGTTCAAGCTCAATCCTTGTCCAAATACAATAAAAATTGTACCATTGTCTTCCTCTCATCAAGGAGAGTATTGCACTCTTTCCAAAAATCGAAAACAACCAACTTCATCTCCATGGGTGTGCTGCATTTGGAGCTTGAGGACCACCATTAGAAGCACCTTCACCTCCTTGTTATCTTGAGGTAAAAATAATCTTGAAAACTCATCTTTTTCTAGCCTTGTTGGCAAAACGAAAATTCAAACTAAACCCTTGTTGGTGCCTTGTATTCTAGCCGATTTTGGCTTTCTCATTGGTGTTGGAATCTTGCTTTGGTTGCTGTCCACCACTCCATCTATCCATTGGAAGGTAATGCTTCATTCTAAACCTTAAACAAGCATAAACCCTAGGTTGGTAAAGATAGTTTTCTAAGTAGTTGTGTATGTTGATATGGGCTGTAGCATTGGTGTGTGAACCCCATTGGAACCAAGAACAAGAGAGAGAGAGAAAAGAAGAAGAACGGAAAGGAAAGGAAAGAAAAACTAGTAAGACAAGGTAATTACTCTTACCTTGAACTAGTTTTGTATTGTGTAATGTAACAGTTTTAAGCATTGAAATGAGTAATGTAATTGGTAATGAGTAATGAGTATGCTATAGTATAATGAGGAAAGGTAATGTAACAGTTTTGAAGTTTTTAAATGATGTTAAAAAAAACTTGGGGAAACATTGGGTATTGAATGTGTATGTGCAGGAATTTTATTGTGTTGTAGTGGAGTTGAAATGTGTGTATAATGCATTGGATAAACAGGTGTAGGAATGAGCAATTGTGAGCTGAAACAATGTGTGGATAATGTTAAAAATATAGGGGAGACTATGTCCAAATTTGTCGAGAAACTAGAGGACTTAGTTGTCTAAGAAGAGGAAATAACCTAGGTAGTAACTAGGTGTATTTGGGAGAGTAAAGGGAGTAGTTTAATATTTTGAAAACAGATATGAATAGGATTTAAGTAATGAGAATAACTAGGGTGTAAAGTAATGCATCTCGAATGCTAGGAGTAGCATTAGTTGAGGGAGTATTGGAGGATAGAAGTTAAGGTGAAAATCTGTAGCATAAGAAGGAAAAACAAAATCTGTAGCATTAGTAAAAAGAAACTAGTATAAGTGTTGGTATGGAATGAGGGAAAGGTGTAAATAAATCTAGGATTGAGTAATGAGATTGGTGAATGAGCTAAGATGATTTAGAGGGTTTAGTGAGTGTTAAACATGTGGGGAATGTATTAGTAAAGGTGAGGGAAGCAATGGGAAAGTAAAACACCAAAAACAGATTTTAAAACTGAAGTACTGGGCCGGACCGACCTTGGGACCGAACTTGCAAGGTCGGCCGAGCCCTGAATTACAAAGACGGAAACCTACTGGAATGGACCGACCTTGGGACCGGACTTGCAAGGTCGGTCGGACCTGAAATTTTCCCGCATGAAACCTACTGGAATGGACCGACCTTGGGACCGGACTTGCAAGGTCGGTCGGCCTGAAATTTTCACGTAATGTAACTCACTGGAATGGACCGACCTTGGGACCGGACTTACAAGGTCGGTCGGGTCTTAAATTTTCGAAACCAGAACTTACTGACTTGGACCGACCTTGGGGACCGGACTTGCAAGGTCGGTCGGGTCTGAACTCTTCAGCGATGAAACTTACTGACTTCGACCGACCTTGGGTCCGACCCTGGGTAAGGTCAGTCGAGTAAAAAATTTTTTTTTATTATATGATTATAGTAATCATATGTATATATATATTATGCCTATACATATATATATTATGTACACCATTAGTGAAGTAGTAAAGGTAAGAAAGTAAGTATATGAGTAAGAAAGCAAGTTTAAGAAGTAATAAGAAGAAGGGTTTTCATAATCAAGTATGGAAGTAAAGAAGTAGTAAGTATACATCGGAAGTATTAATGAAGGAAATAGTTGGATCAATAATAGATCATTGATCATACAACTTCATGTATGTATAGGAATCAAATAGTTGGACATCGAAGGAACCCGGTAGAATACGACGGTGAACGGTATGATTTCCTCATGCCCTGTATCCTAACTTGGTTACCCCGATTTGTGTGCTTATGTGATCATTCAAAATGATAAATGCACGAATCGGACTTATATTGCACTTAACCGTGTTTGAACTATATTGTTCTTGTTGTATTCTCTTGAACACTTAGTTTGTATAATTCATGAAATATATGAATGAGGATGAGGTGTATGCGTATATGGTGAGTACTTGTGTGGTGTATTGAAGTATGGCATGAAAGTAATGACTTCTACTAATTCCTAACCATCTAACTCCTAACATGAGTATTGAGTAAAATGGAATGAGTAGAAGTCCGATATAGTTTCGGCCATGTGTGAGGATAAGGAAACACAAGAGGTTGAATCCGAATCCTGGCTGTAATATTTTCCATGGACCAAATCCCTTGAATGGGTATCTTCCTGGATTAATGAGCCACCCTAAAGCCCGGTGGTGGGATGTAGTAATCCCTGCCCGGAGGTCATACCGACTTGACTTGAGTAAAGTAAGTAAGAAGTAAAGTATTGTATGTGTATCGGTCTTGACTAGTGTAAGTCATTGACCTTGAGTAAAAGAGTATTGTACACCCGATTAACCCGGGTGTGTAAAGAAGCTAACAAGACTTATGTATGTATTGGAGAAGTGTATCTCCATATTGCGGTGAGTATTCGGTAAGTATGAATGGTCGACTTGTATTGCCTTCCTTGTATGCTTGAATGTATGTATGTTGTGAAATGCACGTAATGTAATGTATTGAGTATGAGCATGTATGTATGTATGAATGAAACGAACCGCATGTATTCGACCAAATAGTTGGCGTACCCTCGCTAGTACGCGGGGTATGCGGTTATCATATGCAGCGTAAGCTGAGCCCCTTGGGGCACTGTTTTTATCTTACAGGTACCCGTGAGGCGTGACGGTCGAGTAAGGACCGGAATGAATTCTTTTGGGATAGTTAGTAGATTGGAATGGTGTACCGAGTTGTACACAACTAAGGCCTTTTTGAGTAGCCGGTGTACCATGTGGTACATCTTTTTGGATAATGAATTTGTGATTGGTAGGAATGAGTAGATGTATTAAACTCATAATTTTGGGAATAGACTTGGAATGTAATTATATATATTTTGGATACTCGGAAATCAAAGTGTAAGTAAGTATTTGGTATTGTAAGATAAGTAGTATGTATTCGGTGTATTCTAACCGTCAGACCGTTATTTTAAGTAGGAGTAGCCTTGTTAGTCTTGGATGGCTAAAGGCGTTGTATCACCCGCCGGGAGTTAGTATTCCGCTGCGAGTAAGGTAATTATGGGAATGATTAGAGGTTAATGGAAGGATTAGCGGTTGGGGTGTTATAAAAAGTGGTATCAGAGCGAAGTCTCGCTCTGATGATTAGAATACCGAGTGTAGTGATTACCGAGTTAGGTTATAAACCGTTTTACAATGGAGAACTAGAAACCTAACTAGGAATAACCGTTATTGATAACGGGTACCCTTGACGTCTGCAAAGACGATACCATTGTTTAAATCAAGACCATGCGGTCATAGTGTCACAGTATCTAATGTAATCCACACTTGTTCAGATGTCAGGACGAGGTCCAGGCCGACCCAGAGGAGGGCTAATGATGGACCGGGCGCGTAGACGATAGCTGAAATCGTCGCCGCCACCGTAGCACAGATGCTACCGTAAGTAATCACCGATGTACCCCAAATACAGCAGAATCAACAGAAGCAGCAACAGCAGCAGCCCGACCCACCTCAACCCCATGAAACTAATTGGGTAAAGGCAGTCGCCGACCTTCGACCTCCATGCTTTAGAGGCGAGAGCGACCCCGCCAAGATCGAGGCCTACCTCTCCGAGATGGAGACGGCATTCGAGACGCTTGAGACTCCCATTGGAGTTTGAGTGAGGATAGCTGCGTATTACCTCAAGGACGCAACTATGGACTGTTGGAAGCTCGTCAAGGCCGAGCACGTAGATGACCTCATTCGGTTGGGAAGCATTCACCTCTCTCCTCCGATCTAAGTACTATCCCGAGCATGTCAAGACCAAGAAACGGCTTGAGCTCGATGCCCTGAAGATGACGGAGAAGATGACGGTTGATGAGTATTACCACACCTTCACCTCTCTTCTCAGACTTCTACCCGACCTTGGGTATACCGGCCAAGTCTTGGTCGACCGCTTCTATGGCGGATTGAGCCATCGACTCCGGTATGGCATGGGATTCGCACGGTTTACCTCCCTTCAGGTAAACAACATTGTACCCTTAAAAGCCACGAGAATGTGAATTAGTATCCCCGTATGTAAATGTGTAACCTAATGCCCGAGTAATTCAGGAGTGTTACCACGCTGCATCTCGAGTTGAGATCACCTGCCAGCTAAGGGATGAGGAGCAAGCGCTGAAGGGCAAGGTGAGCAGCAAAGGTAACAACTCCGAGGAGCAAAATCAGAACAAACCTTGAAAGAAGAAGAAAGGGAAGTATTCCCACCAGAAGAACACTTCTGGAGACGGCAGTGCCCATGCTGAGAAGGGCAAGGCAGCTGATCTTACAGCTTGACTACACTGCACCAGTGGCAGCGAAGCCACTGAGGTCTCAGCCCTACAAGGGTAAGAACCCGAAATCGAATTAGTACACTTGTGAATTAGTATGTATATGGAGTATTGTAAGTATACCGAACCTCACTAACTTGGAAGCTATAGGTTCTGGATTTGGCCATGGCAAGAGCCAAAATGATGGCCGCAACTATGTGTGCCGAAACTGCAACAAGGATCATCCCGACACTGATTGCCAAGGAAGGGAGATCCGCTGCTACAATTGCCAGAAGCCGGGGCACCGTGCTAATGCATGCCCAGAAAACTCGAAGCCCAAGGGCAACTATCAGGGCTACAAACAGCGTGAAGACAAGGAGGTTGCGTCTGGCGAGGCTCATGCCCAGCATACCTCGCATGGACAGGGGTCCCGGGGTCCGCAGAAGGGTGCACCGCAAAGACAGCCGGCCTTGCACATCATTGACCGTGATGGGACCGGGACTAAGTCCGGCCTAGGTATTCACCGTAACCTTTAATTCTTGAAGAGCATGTCTAACTATTGAAATATCTGTATGAATGGATGCATGAATGCGTAAGTACCCGAAGTAAGAATTTAAGAATGAGTAAGTAAAGATTGAAGTATGTATTGAGCATGAAATGAACTGGTGAGCCTAGAACTCACACTAGATGAAATTTACCACCTTAGGGAAATTCCTTATCTGTTACCCAATATCTTCAAACCCACCTCATGAAGAGACCGACATCGCCACTCACCACTTTAACAACGAGCAGTGTCAGGTCATCCACCCAGGTATGATCTTATTAAAAGGATACCTGACACCCGAAACACAAGTTTCAATCATCCGACGATGCAACAAACTAGGAATGGGTCCAGGAGGATTTTATACACCTGAATTCCCCGGTGGAGCAACAATGAAGCTGAAAATGATGTGCTTGGGAGAGGAATGAACCCTTATACCAAGACATACCAAACGACGCGAGCAGGAGATGGAGCCACACCTCCATCAATACCCACTAAATACCAAACGCTTGTTACACAAGATGTAGAAATCACACAGCAGTACGAAGATGAACCAATCCCTGCACTTGAAGCAGACCTCTGTATTGTCAACTTCTATGAGAAAGAAGGACGACTTGGCTTACACCAAGATAAGGACGAGACGATGGAATCTCTTGAACTAGGAGTGCCCGTAGTGTCTTGATCCATTGGTGATGACACCGTATTCTTGTATAGCGAGCAGAAGCGTGTGGACCTCGCATGGAAATTGGTATTGAGATCAGGAGATGTTCTAATCATGGGTGGAAAATCAAGGTTGCTGTATCACAGGACCAAGAAGATCAAGTTGAATACGGCACCATCGGCAATAATCAATGCCACATACATGAAACCAGGACGCCTGAACCTTACCTTTAGGAAGTATTAATCTTATAACAGCATGTAACCCAGTAGTAACGTGTATTAGAGACACAGTATGTATGATGGTTGGTTTATTCAATAAAAGCAGTGTTGGTTATTAAATTCCACTTGCTTTCCACTATCGTTACTTATAATCTTATGAATCAATAGGTTGTGGATTCGGTACCGAAGGTAACCTGAGTATCCTCACCGAAGCACAAGCCGGCAAAAGCGGCACCATTTTAACGGGACATTCCCATTAAACGGCATCGAAGCCTCAGTACTATTCGACTCCGGCGCCTCTCACACCTTTGTATCGCCATCATTTACGAAGAGATTGGGGCTAGATGCAGAGCAGCTACCAAATTTCTTGGTTACTCTCCCGTCGAAGGAGCAGTAAAGTGTACTAAGTACTCCCACACCACCACAATTCAAATCAAGGGCGAAGCGTTTCCCATCTCCTTCATTGAATTCAACGGGTTGGGATTCGACTTGATAATTGGAATGAACTGGTTGGAGTGGCACAAGGGACGGATCCTCTGCGCCGAGCATCGATTGCTGCTCAAGAGTCCATCTGGGGTCACTATTTCATACCGCTAGAGACCGAGAGAGCCTTCAACTACAGTCATCTCCACTATGGCAATGTACCGGGAGCTCAGAAAAGGACATGATGTGTATTTATGCCATGTGCAAGATCTGGAGAGAGATCCAGAATTCAGTAATGATGTAGCCGTAGTCTCAGAATTCCCTGATGTATTCCCAAAAGAGCTGCCTGGTATGCCACCACAGAGAGTAGTAGAGTTCGAAATCGACCTCGTACCTGGTACTGGTCCCATTGCTAGGGCACCATACCGTATGGCACCTGCAGAAATGACAGAGCTTAAAGAGCAACTATGTGATTTACTCGACAAAGGGTTTATACGCCCGAGCGTATCACCCTGGGGAGCACCGGTCCTCTTCGTTAAGAAGAAGGACGGTAGTCTCCGCCTCTGCATCGACTACCGCGAATTGAATGCGGTCACTGTAAAGAACAAGTATCCATTGCCACGCATCGACGACCTGTTCGATCAGTTGAAGGGAGCTTCGGTCTGGATATCACCAAATTGCCATCAAAGAGCAAGACATTGAGAAAACAGCATTCCGAACAAGATATTGCCACTACGAATTCACGGTGATGCCATTCGGTTTGTCTAACGCACCAGCCAAATTCATGGACTTAATGAATCGATTATTCAGTGATCAGCTGGACACCTCAGTAGTAGTATTCATCGACGACATCCTTGTGTATTCGAAGTCAGCAGAAGAACATGGAAATCATTTGAGAAGAGTACTTGAGACACTGCGCGAGAATCAGCTGTATGCAAAATTCTCAAATACGAGTTTTGGCTAGATCAGATATCTTTCCTCGGTCATGTCATCTCGAGCGCGGGTATTTCAGTAGATCCATCCAAAATCGAAGCGGTACGATCATGGCCTAGACCTAAGACTGTTACCGACATCCGAAGCTTTCTTGGTTTAGCCGGTTATTACCGGAGGTTTGTAAAGGACTTCTCAAAAGTCGCTAAGCCCATGACGTCATTGATGAAGAAAGATGCACCATTTGTATGGACAAATGAGTGTGAGGTATCCTTCCAGAGCTTAAAAGACTCATTGACCTCAGCGCCAATTCTCACTCTTCTAGAGGGCTTAGAGGGATTTGAGGTGTATTGTGATGCATCGGGCAAGGGAATGGGATGCGTACTCATGCAGCATGGCAAGGTAGTAGCTTACGCCTCCCGCCAGCTGAAAAAGCATGAAAAAATTACCCGACACACAATCTAGAGTTAGGAGCCATTGTCTTCGCCTTGAAGATATGGCGACACTATCTCTATGGGGTAAGCATCACCATCTACTCCGACCACAAAAGTTTACAGTATGTATTTACATAGAAGGAACTAAATCTAAGACAGAGGAGGTGGATGGAGTTCCTCTCGGATTACGACATCAACCTCCAGTATAAAGAAGAGAAGGCAAACGTTGTAGCCGACGCCCTGAGTCGTCGAGCACACTCGCTCCATTCGCTACTCGCTTCTTCTAGCTTGGTTGACGAGGTGCGAGACGCTCAGTTGAGCGACCCTTACTTCACAGAGATTAGACAGAAAATCATAGAGGGTACCTTCGAGAGCCGAAAGTATGACTTCAAATTGGATGAAGATGGTCTGATCCGGCTGAATGGCAGATTATGCGTCCCCTGAAGCAATGCTGAGCTAAGGGATCACATTCTGCGAGAGTCACACTGTTCCACATTGCATGTCCATCCGGGAGCCTCTAAAATGTACAAAGACAGGAAGAGGTACTTCTGGTGGTCAGGAATGAAATCTGGCGTGACTGAATATGTTCTAAGGTGTCTCACATGCCAGAAGGTGAAGTTCGAGCACCGAAGACCGGGAGGAATGGTGCAATCTATGCCCATTCCGGAGTGGAAATTCCACGACATCTCCATGGATTTTGTTGTTGGACTCCCACCTGCTAGGGGAGGACTCAACA
Organism: Limonium bicolor; assembly: GCA_023374045.1. Lineage (NCBI taxonomy): Eukaryota > Viridiplantae > Streptophyta > Magnoliopsida > Caryophyllales > Plumbaginaceae > Limonium > Limonium bicolor. Next base: position 63,312,162 of record CM041778.1, on the reverse strand, counting down.
TGATCTGGGTAGTGGTCGATCGTCTCACCAAGGTTGCCCGATTCATACAGATGAAGGACACCTAGAAGGTGGTGAAGCTCGTGGAGCTATTCGACAAGGAGATGATCCAACACCACGGAGTTCTGAAAACCATAGTATCTGACCGCGACACCAGATTTCTTTCGAGATACTGGAGAGCAACACGGGAAGCGCTCGGTACTGAGTTGAAGCTTAGCACCGCCTTCCATCTCAGACTGACGGTCAGACAGAAAGGACCATCCAGACACTAGAGGATATGCTTAGGGCATGCGCCTTAGACTTCCAGAGGATCTGGATTGATAAGCTTCATCTTATCGAGTTTTCGTATAACAATAGCTATCATGCTTCGATTAAGATGTCGCCTTTCCAAGCTTTGTATGGTAGACCTTGCCGTACCCCGTTGTGTTGGGATGAGTCAAGTGAAGCGGTCATCATAGGACCGGAGTATTTAGAACAAGTACAAGCAGAAGTGCAACAAATTCGAGCAGACATGAAAGCAGCCCAAGATAGACAGAAATCCTATGCGGATGTGTGACGACGCGACCTTGAGTTCGCCGTGGGCGATCAAGTGTTCTTGCGCGTTTCACCTATGAAGGGCGTATTCCGATTTGGCCAGAAGGGCAAGCTGAGCCTGAAATTTGTGGGCCTGTACACAATTACCGAGAGGATTGGAGCCGTAGCTTATAGGCTAGCATTGCCTGAAGAATTGGGGCGTGTTCATGATGTCTTTCATGTATCACAACTCAAGAAATACATAGCCGATCCCTCTCATGTATTAGAACCCGAGCAGCTATCCCTAGAGCCGACAATTAGATATGTCGAGACTCCATTGCGAATCCTTGATAGGAAGACCAGAGACACTCGCCATAAGTCTATACGAATGGTCAAGGTCCTATGGTCAAACCATGATGTCGAAGAAGCGACATGGGAGTTAGAAGATGCCATGAAGGCGAAGTACCCAAATCTATTTGTAGACTAGATGTCTAGTGTCCGTATAGTACAGAGGGTACGGGGCGTACCCCTTTTAAGGGGGGTAGAGCCTTTTGCTTTTGCATTGCTTCGGGTTAGCGTTGCATAGTATGTATGTATGGTAATTGTAATCGGTTGGCACAATGTAATGCTAGTAGTATCCGGTATGTAGTACAATGAGTATGGTATGTGTATGGTATGTGTGAAATGAGTAATGCATTTGTGTTGTACGGTATACGACACGAATGACAATGTGGAGTGTATTGTGAAAGGTATCGTGGAATGTGTGAATTGGATTGTGCATTGTGTATGGTATTTGAATTGAGTATGGTGTATGGTATTTGAATTGGTGTATGCTTGTAGTGTAAGAATTGTGAACACCTTGTAAGGTGGTAATAGAGTGCATTGTGGCAATTGGCTTGCCAAATGAGTAGAAATAGTAAACCGTAAACCTTGAGCAACTTTGAGGGCAAAGTTCCTTAAGGGGGTAGATTGAAATACCCCGTAATTAAAAAACAGTGATTAATTAGGCTAATTATAGTTTTAAAGGCTTAATTATATCTAAACAAACATGAGGGAACAAATCCCGAAGAAAATGGACCTTTAAAATGGGTTAAAAGCATAAACGAACCTTAAAGCGCGTTTTTCAAGGAAACCGGGAAAACACGACTTTAAGCGGGTCAAATAGACTCATAATGATTTTGGTCAACCAACTAGTCATTAATAAACAGTAATAAAGGTTGGGAACCAATAAAATTAATTAAACGAGAAAATTCCGGAAAACGGGTTCCGGTTAGTAAAAACTGTAACAACCGGGAAGTTGTGGGGTGAGAGCGTAAATAAACAAAGTCAATGTGTGAGCCTCGATTTTAAACCCTATCCTATGTTGATTAAAGTTGATTAGGATCTAGTCGGGTTTCAGGTCCACTTATAACTTAAGATTAATAACTATGTCATATAACATTAATTATTAAAACCTAAGCTAGCTCACTGGAACCTATTATGAGTCGCCACCTAATTTTAACCTAGATCAAATTAGGAAAGGAGATTCGGGTTCAGGGGCTTGATATTCGACTTAATTAGGGTTCAATTACTTTCATTACCCCTACAAATCGTTTTTCCTCTACTTAGTTTACTTACGGCTTGTTACGAAGTCGTTTTAACCTAAATGCACGAGCTTCTGTTTTTTTGTGTTTTTTAGCATTTTTTGCCAGAAAATAAAAGTGAAAAAATGAAATTGCCTAAACTAGGGTTTCGGTGGCAGAATTAGGTCAAACTTTGTTTCCGTCCGTGACTACGGACCTAATGTCCGTACCCACGGACCCTAGTTAATCTATGTGGAAATAAAAGTCAAATTAAACAGAAAACAAAGATTTGAAAAGTCCGGGGCCACGGACAGGATGTCCGGGGCCACGGACAGGATGTCCGTGGGCCCATACATTGTTTAGAAAAAACCTAAGTTTTTGAAAAATTAAAATCTCGCCACCATCCGTGGGTATCCTTGGCCACGGACAACCCGTCCGTGGTTCCGGACCATAGGTCCGAGGTCCCGGACCACCCACAGACAGGGGTTTTATGGTGGTTCACGAAGGTGTTTTCGGTTCAAAATTTATGCACGTGTATCCTGAAAGGTATACAAGACGTTAGTAATTGAAAGACTACAATTTGAAGTCGAATTATGCACGAAACTTGACGAACAAGTAACAAGGCAGAAGCAAAAGCAATTAGCAATACAGAAGCGTAAAAAGGTTAGTTTGAACCCAAAATTTGACAGAGAGTTAATAAGGTCGTGGAGAGTTAGAAAAGTAGAATTGTAACCTGTTTTACCTTCGAATTCAAGAGGATTCTCCACCTCGGAATTCTTCGGAGGCTCCGATGGTGCCGGTTCCGGATTGAGTTCGACCCGAGCTTCTGGTTGTTGATTGTTGAGGGTGTTCTTCACGTTTTGGAGGTGGTTTGGTTGATGTTTGATGTAACACCCCATCCAACATTTACATACTTACAATAAACTGCAGCGGAAATACAAACCTCTTCACATTACTTAACTTGTTGGTGTTACTCGCCGTTAGCCACCCACGTGGCTAACAAGGCTAATCCATATACATTGTACCGGTCTGATGGGCTAAATTCCCGAGCAACTACACATTATTATCCCTTTCCATTAACAACAACAACAACATACACCTTTCAACTATACCGAGTATTTATAAACTGATGCCGACAACAATTTCGGTCTTACTACACCTACTGTATACATACACTTAAATGATTATCCATGTACAATGTCTACCCCGTCCTACTCTCGAACGGCCTCCAGCTCTCTGTACCTGAAATAGGAAAAGAAGAGAAAGGGTGGCCCCCAAGGGGCTCAGCACCTTTGCTGGTATGGTAATCCCGCAACCCACATGCTACCGGGCCACGCACAACTAATTGTCGTCTTAGCATGCGATTGATTATATTTAAATCATGCATGCAACTGTAAACACACAACACATAATCATTTCGCCTCAACGGGCTCAACAAACGGATAATATATCCTTACTTAATAAGTCACTCATGGTATTCATTATCCCTAGAGTGTTCCTCCTCTAATGGAGCTACTTCCTTAATAGACGACACTTACCCTTAAATCGGGTTATCCTTAAACGCCTCTTTTCTCAAACTGGGATTCATATCCATGATCCACATACTCCACATTTTACAACATATAACATACACTACATATCGTCACACAACAACACTTTGCACGTTTCAACGTGCACAACATAACACCGCAATAGATATTGCATCACAACAAAAATACATAACACAACGGGAATGGTTCTCTTAGGAACCGACCCAAACATTGCTTATACACTGGTGAGCCTAGAGAACATTGCCATTCTCATGATAAGCTCGTTATATAATAACAACACTCATTACCGTCCTAATAGTTGGACGAGTAACTTAAGTTAAGATGGTACGGGTTTGGAGGCCCGAACACACCACACAAACACATGTTCCCCCTAAACCGATCATAAGTCAGAATAGCTAAGCTTTGGAGTAAGCTAATGGGATCATAACCCGTGAGGGAAACAACCATAACAGAGAGAAGGGTAAGGCTAAGAAGGATACCCACTCCCAAACAACACGCGACCGGCCAAACCGGATTCCTCACCACTGTTAGTACATACTTACTTTAAGATATTAGTTAGAACCCCACTATGGAGTCTATCACATCTACACACCATACAGTATTACAACTGGGTTAAACACACAAGGGAGATCCCTACATTCACATACACATATCACACAATTAACACACGCATAGCCGTGGTTAGAACGTCCCATGGTTCGGGTCGTTTAATCCGAATACCGAACTCTCATGTGATCCTAGACTCAGTTAACTAAGGTTAACACTTCTGAGGTTTAAATGGTATCGGAGTTGAACACGCCACATAAATGAATTACTGTAAACTCATTACATGTTTTATCTTACAACGTGGCAAACATACAGAAAAACACATTGGCATACAAGCCGGTGTAATCCGGTAGGACACAGGTTGCAAGAAAACCATACCTGTCACCGGAGTCCACTTTATCACGTCCACTAGCGTTCCTCGAGCAATTCTCGAACAACTGATAACATTACATGTACTTTTATTAACATCGGGGTAGCACGATCATTTAATGTCTAATGCTTATAACTTTTCCCCGTTAACTTAGTTACATAACTTTACAATTTTAACTTGATTTACTTTCACATTTTTATTACAACTTCTCACCCACTTAATTCTCATTAAAACTCACCTAACATGTCCTTAACCACTTTATAACATCATTACCTATCAATCCCCATCATTACATATCATCTCATAACCTTAAACAAACTCTTTTTTTTTTACATACTTTGGGCCGTCCGACCCACCGTCCGACCCACAACTGGGTCGGACCGTTCCAGAAACTTTTCCCGTCTTTTAAATACACCTGTCCGACCCATGTCCGACCCAACCATCTGGGTCGGACCATTCCAGAGACTTAGAACACACATGTCCGACCCATGTCCGACCCAAGACCTCTGGGTCGGACCATTCCAGAAACTCCAACCGGTGACTACAACAGAGCTGTCCGACCCACCCTGGGTCGGACCACTGGGTCGGACAACACCAGAAGTTGTCCAAAACTTGTCAAATTTTCTCCAAACTTTTCCTCAAGCCTCCTAATGTGTTCTAACATCATTTGGCACATCAAACACACCTTTAGCCATATGCTTAACTCTTTAAATCACCCACCAAAACCATTTTATCATTCACAAATTTCTTACAAAATTCCTAGCACTTGGGATGTTTTCTCCTTAATTTCTAAGTGGTAGTTCACCGATAATGACCACTACACCAAGGTGTTTCCTCTACACCTTAACATCATCTCTCAAACTTCTTTTCTTACTAACTAAATCTCCCTTTTCACACCTTTCCTAAACATCACTTATTCCTTAGATATCAACATTACCTAAACCTTAAACAAACTTCTCCAAGACTTAAATACATTCTCAATACACACATTGAATTCCTAGAACTTCCAAGATAATACCTAACTTTCGACATAGGTTCTCCTAGAACATTACTAAACCAAAACACATTGTTTTTACCAACAAACAACCAAGAACACTAAAAATCCATCAAGCACTTATTATACACAAACTCCACTCACAAAGCACTACATCACAATATAGTGCATAATTTAAATTGCATGGCACTTAGGCCCTTAAATGACATGGCTCTTAGGCCCTTAAGATGCATAAATCATAAACACTGAATTTCCACAATATATATTTGCCTTTGACCTGCAAATACACTCAACAACACATATGCCTTTTACTAAGCTCTTGGGAACACTTTACTAAGTCATTCACCATTTGCTCTTTAGGTAGTTTTAACAAGCATTATAAGCTCATTTCTCCTAAGGCATTAAACAACATTAGGTTAGTATATTTACCTCTTTTCCAAACAAACTTCTTTCTCGTTTCCTTATAAAACCGGTAAGGTATTTGATTCCTTGTCAAGTTCTATACATTGTACAAACAACATAATGAGTATTCAAGCTTTAAGCTTCATCTCATTGTAAACCCTAGATTTACATTGTTTCAAAAACATTAATGTACTTGTTTTACCTTGATCTTTGAAGAGGGTTTGAATATCTATGAAGAGAGGACTCCACCTAGTCCATAAGAGATTGGAATGAAGCTAGAACAAAGTCACACAAGGAGCTCCATCAATGAGTATTTTCGGTCAACAACAAAACATGGAGGAAACTTGATTTTTCTTTGAGATTCCTTACCTAGAAGCAAAGGAGATCAATAATATGTGGAAAGACAAGCTCAAGCTCCTTCAATGGTGGAACTCCATGGCACCGAAATGGGGCTTTTGAAGTTTTGAGAAGATAGAAATGAAGAGCTTGATGAGAGGAAGAGAATGGTGGTGTTTGTTTTTGATTTGGATAAGTGAGCTAGATTTTACAAGAGATCAAAGGTGGACTTCCATGGTGGTGGTGCTGTATTACCGTGAGAGAACAGCAAGAAGGGAGGAAGAAGAAGTTGGAACCGTGTGAATACAAGAAGGAAAGAGAGAATGAAGATAAATTTGCTTTTTGTTAAGATATTCATGTAAAAAGCAAAATAGTACTTTACTTTAAGCTCCACTTTACTTATTTGATTTCTTTTACAAGTTGGTGACTCACACCTTGAAAAACCGGCCCCCATTTAGTTAGAAGGGTACTTTAGTCTTTATTTGTCAATTTAATCACTTATAATAACATATGTTACAAAATAGCTTATAAAAATCACTATTCACAAAAACAAGGCACATAGAAGTGAAATTTTTGATTTTCCATTGATATAGACTTCTAAATGTGATACTATATAGTACACATGTTAATTAAAGAGTAATGATGGGCATTTAGCCATTCAAAACTCATTTACAAGACAATTTTTCAAAAACGTGCTTTAAGACTCCTTAATGCACTTTTTGTGTTTTAACTTGTTTTCAAGCTTGGTTTTCTTTAGTAATTGATTTAGTATGTTCATTAACATATTTATAAGGTATGGGTATGACCATTAGGTCTTTTACAAATTTATCCCAAGCTTAGAGCACATCTTGCTCTTATTGACTTTAAGGTATTTTTTTATGTTTTGTTTAGTTCCAATGTCTACCAAGGTTCTCTAAGGACTTAATTTGCCTTATCAAATCATAACTGAATATTATTAAGTCTTGGTAGGCTCTTTGGGTCCTAACCAAGTTCACTCACAGCTTAGAGCATGTTTTTGCTCAAACTGTGTCTTAATGCTTTATTGCATTTTACTATGGTTTAAACTGTTCACTAATGTTTCTAAGACACTTTTTAGCCTTTACATACCATAGTTTGATATTTAAACCACATATCAAGGTTTGGGGTATTTCAATCTACCCCCCTTAAAAGAACTTCGTCCTCGAAGTTCACATTTCCCACACATCATTAGATTATAATACGGGGATTACTTATAGCCATAAAACTTCCATAACCAAACACACTTTACATCACAACCTCGGACTTAATGGTCCGGGTAACATATTCACATCCATACATAACATAACATACTCACATGATAACCTCGGACTCAATGGTCCGGGTATCTTAACAACATTTACACATACATAACAACCCCTTTGACTCACTGGTCTTGGGTAACATAACAACCTTTAGACTCATAGGTCTATGTAACACAACACATTTAGACTCATAGGTCTTAATAGCATACACTTTAGGAGATCCAAGTCAAAACAACATTTATTACACATACCACACAACATGTCATAGCATGTATAGCAATCAAAAATATTTTTGATATACACTGTGATCCCGCAGAACCCGGTCGCGATGGACATCTTCCGTCCCCGTGCCTTTGGGAGATTAAAACAATCACTTAAATTTAAAATTTTCCTTGTGAGGTTAAGTAAGAGAACTTTAATTATGTAAAGTATCTATCAACATTTTATAAATACCAATTGAAAATCCTTTTGAAAACACACACAACTCCAAGTCCAACTTAAGCTCTTTGCTTCTTTTCTTAGCGTGGTTATTTGTGACCACTTATAGGGAGTTTCAAGAGTCATCCAACCCTGATGTGATCAGCATCAATGTTGAACTATCCCTCCACTCCAATTTGTGTTCGGCTTCCCTTGATCGCATGCAAATCAAGTTCCACTTCCCACTTCATTTTCAAGCATCAAATAAATCACTCATTTCGAATTTTCTATCTTTTAAATCATTCTAGTCATGATCATAACATCTCCAAGGGATAGAACTCCGCCTATCAGTTATTTCCATTCACTTTAATGTTGTTACCTAGGGAATCTCATTCTCACTAGGTTCTATGTCGGTATCATACCCTTTCATGAATCACTACATAATATATATATATACACTTATATTTTATCAAAATACAACACATGGTTTTACATTTATACACTGTCGGGGTTTGTTCCCCCGGGAGTTTCTCTACTCCCACACTTGTACTATCACTCACAACTGTTAATAAATCAACACACTTATCACAATGGTATTCGCATCTTCTGTGCGCAATTACCACAATTAAACCATGAATGAATGTGTATGTTTACGTAACACACACACCAATCATCAAAACAAATTATTTTGTCCTATGCACAACATAAATCACGTACACTTGTACGGTAATACACACTAAGTGGTTTTGTGCTCTACCCCCCTTAAAAGGGATTACGCCCACGTAATCAATCACTAAACATCGATTTTTAAGGTTCTACCGTCGTGAAGTGTTTTAACTTTCACGCGGTCGATTATACAATGGATTCTGATTAGTGGATCTTAACCATATTGGCGGTTTAGTCCCTAGACCAAGAATTCTCATTGGAGTTTGTTTAAACTCTTAGTTGATTTCGATTCTGGCCTGTTTGGCTTTTAGGCATTAATAATTAGCCATTCTCTCATGTTCACCATGTACATTCAACACTTGAATCACTGGCTCACTAGTTATGCTGTGAAACTCTAATAACTATAGAGCCTAATTGCCCCTTTTGTTATTCTTACTGTATTGTACATCCCCAATTGTCACCTTCATCTTGGTAACAATGGTTTCTCAACCGACGCGTGGTATCTCTTACCGTTAGCGAATTCGGTGAGTTATAAACTTTCTATCCACTTCCATAACAATTTACTGTGTATACAGCTATGTATTTCACAATGATTGACTTGTTTCCTTCCGACTTACTGTCGGTTGAGATTGAGCTACTACCTAGTGTGTAGTGCTCTCTCAGCTATACAACATTTGGGGTATACTCCATACCGATATTTGGCAGTTAGTGCTACTGTAGTCACTTACTGTTAATCATGTCTCCACATTTGGTTTTGTACAAGCACTCTTTTATTGGTGCGGCCATGCATTTCCTATGCATCGGCCATTATAACATTATTCCTCTGCAATTAACATGTTTCCAATCCCTAGCTGTCCCACTCGATCATTACTGCGCAAGTGCAATACCAAAACACTCAGTCATACAGAGTGCAGAGGCGTAAACTCTTGACAGTAAATCCCTTATGCGATTCGCCATGGAATTCACACTGTGTTCCTCATCACATAGTACCTACCACTGGCTTATTGCCCAGTCTATTTACATCGCTTATCTTGCATCTCTACTAAGTTTAACTCATAACTGGTCTTATCTGCCACATTATCATTCAACAACACTTATACAACGGTCGCTTGCTGCGCACCGTGCTCTTGTATAACATAACACTAACTTGCATGGTCTATTTACTGTCACATTAACTTCCACACATATATTTACATCCTTTGTATTATGGTTCGTCATTCATTTGGATGACTACTGAATGCTCCTTGAGCATTGACCATTCGAGTCACAAGCCGGCATTATTCAGCTCGGTGTTTCACAAGCTACTAAACTAACTGTTCTCTCAAATAATAATAATATTGTCCATCCTTAACATATTTCTTGGACTTGATTCACATAACTACCGCTCCAGCGGTTTCACAATATCGAGAGGTATCCCCACTCTTAGTGCAGTGGTTCGTTCTCCACTCTATTCACTTATATAACATAAACTTCTGCAATCAATCTAATTTACATAACGCATTTTATTTGTGGCTTATGAGCCTTAGTTGCCTTGAGCTGCGCTCATTGTAGGCTGTCCACACACATGTACTTCTCTGTACAACACTACATGGTTTGGATGTTATATTGAGCTCCATGACAAGGTCGTTGCATTCCGTCTCCTTTCATGGAATGCCCCTTAGGATTGTCAGTCCGTCTCCTGACAAGTTATATCTAAACTGGGTGTTAGTTTCAACCCTTGTGTTTCTGTCACGTTATTTCGTGCAACAATTGTTGATGCAAACACCCTTTAAGGATTGCTCCTGGGTGTTGCTAAGTCATGCCATTACATCTGGTTCACACTTATTGGTACATTCAGTTAGCCACGCCTTTTGCGTTCTTGTTCTTAACTGGTTATTATCTTCTTCTGTGAAGATTAACATTTCCTGATAGTGTAGGTACTCATTCTGGGAGTTTCATCCCGTTCATTGTATGTTAATGCGTCCACTTTAGGCATCTGCTTTGCCACACACAGGCTGGGTCTCCGTTCCAGCTAACATGTTTATCCTTGAGGATCCTTAAGACGTATGCTATGTCTTTACTTAACAGTTTGTGCACTTCGCACTTCCTAACTCTTAAACATTCCCTTGAAAGGAATTCACTAATCCTTTTAATCTCGTTAACTTAACTGAGTTCCTTAACTTCAACTATTCCTTGTAATCCTTAGCCCTTGTTTGATTTATACTGCTGACCGTAGAACGGAGTCGACTACTTCCCGTGTTTCGGACTCTACTCGTATACTATGTGGGGTACCATACTGATACATTGCTACTTACCCAACTAACCCATAAGTAGGTCTGTCAGGCCCACAAGCTCCTATCGGAGTGCGGTCGTCCCACAATTCAGTTGGTACCTCGTAGTGTCCGTCACACGCCTAGGTGAAGTATTCTGTTGTCAAACTCCCTTATATTGTCCCGTGACAATATCATTCCATGCTTCCCGAACTTAATCGAGGGAAAGTTTATCCATTGTTGCATCCTTGTCAACTGTCCTTGGTTTTACTGGTTTGGTTTAAAAGAAGGTTAGGAAGAAGTGTTGGTTTGAAAGAAAATCTGGTTTTGAAAAGAAAAAAGGGTTTGAGTAAATCTAAGTTTGAAAGAAAATTCTCATGGTCTCACAACATCTTCTTACCTTAGCCAAGTCTAGCTTCTTGCTGACTGGTGCACTTACAATTACAGGGGTTAGGCTAACAGGCCTTCCACTATTATGACGATCACATTCAACTTCATAGTACTTTACTAAGTACTTTGCATTGGTTATAAATTTCCCGAACAACCCTGTTATAGCAGCACTTGCTATGGCAAGTGCGCCATGCTAACTGGCTATCGGTTTAACACATACCGGTTGTGGTATTGTTTTTATCCGCACTGTCATCAGTGGCCTTGTTGGCCCTCACTGATGTTACTGTTTTGATAATAACTTCTCTAGGTGACTTCTCACTGTATTCACACAATAATTATCAACTGGGGTGTCTCCCATTCCTGGAGTCCCCTTTCCTTTTGTATTGTTTCCTCTTCGTTGCCCGTTCCACGTATTTGTCGTGGTTACTGAGACTTGTCTCTTGTTTGGGCACTATGTTGCAGTTCCTTTATCGGTTGGTACACCGTTGGTGCATTATTTATCAACTGTGGTCCCGTAGACACTCGTCTCGGGTTTCACTAATCCACTTCTTGCCTGTTGCACGGTCGGTGCGTTGCAAGCTGGTTACTCTCGACTGCTCTGCATGTCGACCCATGTTGCCGGAAATTCTATTCTCTTATACACAAAATCCTTCACTCTTCGCTATTTAATGCGGTTAACATTGTTCAGATGGAGACCGTCTCCGGGATTCCCAGTTTTCGGGATCTACCGTATGACAGGTTCTCCGTACCTTTATAGGTATTTAATAACAGTGATAAGTGTCCAAATGAGCATGATTTATAGGTGTATTTCGTATATAATTAACACTTTTCTTGCTCATTTCTCCACTTCGGTTAGTTTTCCTCTAGTTTATGTTTTATTATTATCTCACTAATTATTGGTTTAACATGAGGAAAACCAAGCTGGGACTAAAGTAGATAAAGAGACGAACACATAGGCGCAAACGGCTCGAAAACGGAGCCCAACGAACAATCTAGAGCCGGTCAAGTTGGAAGGAATAAGTCACGACTGCGACGTCGAGATAACTGGCGGACTAGAGTGGCGCAACCGCCTCGCGGACAACACACGGGCTACCGCCCAATAACTAGCGGATCTCTCACATGCAACCGCGAGGAGGACATCACTCAGGCTACCGCCTGATACTGGCGGACAGGAAGAGGAGACGCCTCCTTATCAGGCGGACGAGACACAGGCTACCGCCTGGTTTATTGGCGGACAGGAGAGGAGGAGACCGCCTCCAGTATCTTCTTCGCCCATCTTCCGTCTTCGTCTGCAACTCGCGCCGACTGTCTGCAACTCGTCCACTGTCTGCGCCTACCTTAATTCACGCCTCTGTCTGTCCCCTTCAATCATGAGCAATCATGAGCTCAATCTTCCACCGCCTCAATCATTTGCTCGCTCACGCGTCTGTCTATCTTCTCTGCTTTCTTCTTTCTTTGTCTATATAAACCCACGAGCTTCACTCAATAAAACACTCATCAACCATCAATCCATCCATGACCCAACGTCACCACTTCACACATTCATCTCATTTCTCTTCTCCCGTATTCTCCATTTTATTTATTTTACATTCCACAAATTCACCTCTAGCCCTACGTACACAAAATAGCAGAGTGAGACGGAGTGATTACGGATGATTTCTATTACTCTCGTCTCTATCTATCTATTTAATATGTTAGGCTAGTTTACCTTTACTCTGGGAATAGTTATTATGTATCTGTATTAATTATGCAATATTTCTACTGGTTTATTTATATACAGTTTGTTACGCTTAAAGGTTATCATGCACCTTTTTAATAGATCTCGCGAATTTATTAAATTGCTTTCCTAAGTCTATTTTGATCAGACCGTGATAAATAGACAGGTTAATTAAGGCGTATAACTGGAGGAAACTTGTTATGATTTAATAAGTTAGTATTCAGTTGCAAATGTAATTCCTCAATACTCCTCTGCCGTTCGCAGGCTTTTGCTTGAACCTTGATTAGAACCTTGCATTACAGGTGAACGAGTTCTTATGAGGCTATGACTTAGTCCTTAAGATATTTACAGGAACCTTGCCAAATTATTAAACCAGTAGAGATAGCTTAATTAGCAGATTATAATAACCTGACCCAGGTTCCATTTTATTTATCTGTTAACTTAGTTTATTTTATTCTTCTTTCTTTTTTTACAAGTCAATTAATCCACCCCCTCTTGTGACACGCTTAGGTACTATTATATGTATTAGTCCCACGGTTCGACATCCGGTTGCTTACATTTTCACTATACTACTGCGACCGGGATTTGTTTGCAGCCCGACGTTTATTTTGGGTTTTAATTTCTTTCTTTTATGTTAATTACACCTGTTCTAACCACTCACTATATAACGTCTGCAAAATGGCGCCGTTGCCGGGGACTAGTTTATTCTAGTCCCTAAGCCCCGGATTATTCACTTGTATTATTAGAATATTTTGTCTATATTATTTTTGTTTGTTGTTTATATTAATTATCTTTTTTATTTTGTTTATATTATTATTATGTTTGTTTCTAATCATTTTATTTTCTAATCTTTTTCAGTAGTTTTGTTTTATACAGAAAAACACAGAAAAAAAATTTTACACGGCAATGGAAGAGGCGTTTGAATTTTGGCAGGATTTATATTGCTCCGTATGTGGGGGAGCTCATGATTATGAGGATTGTCTCATATTTCAAGAGCAGCTCTGGTTAGAAGATCAACCAGACTACCTGGAGAGAATCGCTCAACTACTAGAGCAATCAATGAGCGAAACAGTTCAAGAGGTAGAACACCCCACTACAGACGAGCCACTCATAGAAACCCCTCCCTCTAAAATCAATTACTGCTATTTTCCACCCTTCTCTATAATATACCCAGATAATGAGGATACTTTTATCCTCGAAAATGAAGAGAAGGAATTGCCATCACCTCCCGCCATCATATCCAAACCTAACGCCACTATCACTTTCAAAGAATTAACTTTCTCTGAAGATGATAACGAGCGTTCTTTCTTCGAGCCTCACCTACAAGAGGAGGATGTTTACATCCTCCAATTTGAGGAAGAAAAATCATCAGCGCCGGATCTTCTGTTAGAACTACGTTCCCGGCAATACCTCCTCAAACACCTGATTTTGTGGAGTATTAATTTTCTTATTTTATATGCCGAGGTAACGTTTTGTTTTGATCCAGGATAACGAGCAGGCGTCTAGCCAAAGACGTTAAAGAAGGGCAGCTTCCTGGGAGGCACCCGGGTGTACTTTTATTTTTATTTGCTTTTATGCTCTTTTAATTTTCAGGTTCTCTTAAAATTTTATTTTTGCTAACTTTTAACCCCGTTTTTAGTATGGTTGCTTCTAGTGTCTTATGCAGGTGCACCTCCATATGGACACCGCAACCAAGCTACGCTACTTGAGGCTGAAGCTCAAGTGTGGGGGAACTCCTATAAACGCTAGCAAAAATAAAATCAGGGGAGTACCAGTTTCTTTACTTTTGCTTTTATTTAAATAAAAACTGCAGAGGAGCGTTTATGTGCTTAAATGTTTATTTGTGAACTTGTGTTTTCTCTATTTTATCTACTAACCGAAAAGGTCTTCTGAAGCTTCCCTTGTTTTTCTGGTGAACAATGAGGACATTGTTCAATTTAAGTGTGGGGGAGTGTGCCCTTTTCGGTGACATTTTGTGCTTAAAATGTTTAATCTCTCTCCTTATCATGCGTTTGTCCAATTCAAATATTATGGACCCTTTATATGTGGGTTGTTCTCTTTAAGAATAAATACTGTTATGAATTGTAGGATAAATGGTACAAATTTTAAAATTTTTGATTACTTTTGAGGAGCATTTTATATGCGGTGTGACCAAATAATCTGCAAATGGTTGGATTTTATTGCTCAGGGTTCCTTTCTGTCTTCTCTCTTAGGGAATTCTAAGGGGTACTTTTCTGTTAAAAAAAAGAGAGAAAGAAAAGAATAGTAAGGGACTAGCGAGACACCATTGGTAACCAACAAAGAGAGTTGAGTGTTCTTAAATACAAAGACGTGATGCCTATATTTTTCTCATCTCTTATGCAAAAGTGAAACAAATGCATAAATCTATTTTTCCTTTTGTTTCCTCCTCAATGCCCGTTCTTGAGAGAGGTTGGCCATGGTAAAAGTTCTCAAAGTCACCTAAAAGAAACATTGAAGTACCTTGGATCATACCCCGAAACTCTATATTTTATTTTCACCCTGAGCACACCTATGCCACCAGCAGTTAATTTTTCACACTCCTCATAAAGTTTAAAGATCATGTTTATCCTACCCTTCATAATAATATTTGTTAGTATTGAGCATTCCCTACTTAGGGTACGTAGTTTTGCTTGAGGACAAGCAAAAAGATAAGTGTGGGGGTATGATAAGTGTCCAAATGAGCATGATTTATAGGTGTATTTCGTATATAATATTAACACTTTTCTTGCTCATTTCTCCACTTCGGTTAGTTTTCCTCTAGTTTATGTTTTATTATTATCTCACTAATTTATTGGTTTAACATGAGGAAAACCAAGCTGGGACTAAAGTAGATAAAGAGACGAACACATAGGCGCAAACGGCTCGAAAAACGGAGCCCAAACGAACAATCTAGAGCCGGTCGAAGTTGGAAGGAATAAGTCACGACTGCGACGTCGAGATAACTGGCGGACTAGAGTGGCGCAACCGCCTCGCGGACAACACACGGGCTACCGCCCAATAACTAGCGGATCTCTCACATGCAACCGCGAGGAGGACATCACTCAGGCTACCGCCTGATAACTGGCGGACAGGAGAGGAGGAGACCGCCTCCTTATCAGGCGGACGAGACACAGGCTACCGCCTGGTTTATTGGCGGACAGGAGAGGAGGAGACCGCCTCCTTTGGAGGCGGTTGTGCCTCGCGACCAGTATCTTCTTCGCCCATCTTCCGTCTTCGTCTGCAACTCGCGCCGACTGTCTGCAACTCGTCCACTGTCTGCGCCTACCTTAATTCACGCCTCTGTCTGTCCCCTTCAATCAGTGAGCAATCAATGAGCTCAATCTTCCACCGCCTCAATCATTTGCTCGCTCACGCGTCTGTCTATCTTCTCTGCTTTCTTCTTTCTTTGTCTATATAAACCCACGAGCTTCACTCAATAAAACACTCATCAACCATCAATCCATCCATGACCCAACGTCACCACTTCACACATTCATCTCATTTCTCTTCTCCCGTATTCTCCATTTTATTTATTTTACATTCCACAAATTCACCTCTAGCCCTACGTACACAAAATAGCAGAGTGAGACGGAGTGATTACGGATGATTTCTATTACTCTCGTCTCTATCTATCTATTTAATATGTTAGGCTAGTTTACCTTTACTCTGGGAATAGTTATTATGTATCTGTATTAATTATGCAATATTTCTACTGGTTTATTTATATACAGTTTGTTACGCTTAAAGGTTATCATGCACCTTTTTAATAGATCTCGCGAATTTATTAAATTGCTTTCCTAAGTCTATTTGATCAGACCGGTGATAAATAGACAGGTTAATTAAGGCGTATAACTGGAGGAAACTTGTTATGATTTAATAAGTTAGTATTCAGTTGCAAATGTAATTCCTCAGTACTCCTCTGCCGTTCGCAGGCTTTTGCTTGAACCTTGATTAGAACCTTGCATTACAGGTGAACGAGTTCTTATGAGGCTATGACTTAGTCCTTAAGATATTTACAGGAACCTTGCCAAATTATTAAACCAGTAGAGATAGCTTAATTATGCAGATTATAATAACCTGACCCAGAGTTCCATTTTATTTATCTGTTAACTTAGTTTATTTTATTCTTTCTTTTTATTTACAAGTCAATTAATCCACCCCCCTCTTGTGACACGCTTAGGTACTATTATATGTATATTAGTCCCACGGTTCGACATCCGGTTGCTTACATTTTCACTATACTACTGCGACCGGGATTTGTTTGCAGCCCGACGTTTATTTTGGGTTTTAATTTCTTTCTTTTATGTTAATTACACCTGTTCTAACCACTCCCTATATAACGTCTGCAAACAGCCAGATCGGGTATTCCCGAGTAAGAGTGGACTTCCATCTCTCTGGCGTTGTTGCCTAAGTTATAAAACAGGGATTGTGGAGGGTGGGATGGATATTGTAGGTTTCCAGTACACACTGGAAATTCCTATTTAGCGTATCTCTCACGCTATCACTCAACCCTTAACCCAAAGTACTTAAATCCTAACTCGGTACTTCCTAAGCTCGGTAATTCAGTCATCAGAGCGATACTTCACTCTGATACCACTTTTTTGTAACACCCCATCCAACATTTACATACTTACAATAAACTGCAGCGGAAATACAAACCTCTTCACATTACTTAACTCGTTGGTGTTACACGTCGTTAGCCACCCACGTGGCTAACAAGGCTAATCCATATACATTGTACCGGGCTGATGGGCTAAATTCCCGAGCAACTACACATTATTATCCCTTTCCATTAACAACAACAACAACATACACCTTTCAACTATACCGAGTATTTATAAACTGATGCCGACAACAATTTCGGTCTTACTACACCTACTGTATACATACACTTAAATGATTATCCATGTACAATGTCTACCCCGTCCTACTCTCGAACGGCCTCCAGCTCTCTGTACCTGAAATAGGAAAAGAAGAGAAAGGGTGGCCCCCAAGGGGCTCAGCACCTTTGCTGGTATGGTAATCCCGCAGCCCACATGCTACCGGGCCACGCACAACTAATTGTCTCTTAGCATGCGATTGATTATATTTAAATCATGCATGCAACTGTAAACACACAACACATAATCATTTCGCCTCAACGGGCTCAACAAACGGATATATATCCTTACTTAATAAGTCACTCATGGTATTCATTATCCCTAGAGTGTTCCTCCTCTAATGGAGCTACTTCCTTAATAGACGACACTTACCCTTAAATCGGGTTATCCTTAAACGCCTCTTTTCTCAAACTGGGATTCATATCCATGATCCACATACTCCACATTTTACAACATATAACATACACTACATATCGTCACACAACAACACTTTGCACGTTAAAACGTGCACAACATAACACCAATAGATATTGCATCACAACAAAAATACATAACACAACGGGAATGGTTCTCTTAGGAACCGACCCAAACATTGCTTATACACTAGTGAGCCTAGAGAACGTTGCCATTCTCATGATAAGCTCGTTATATAATAACAACAACACTCATTACCGTCCTAATAGTTGGACGAGTAACTTAAGTTAAGATGGTACGGGTTTGGAGGCCCGAACACACCACACAAACACATGTTCCCCCTAAACCGATCATAAGTCAGAATAGCTAAGCTTTGGAGTAAGCTAATGGGAGATCATAACCCGTGAGGGAAACAACCATAACAGAGAGAAGGGTAAGGCTAAGAAGGATACCCACTCCCAACAACGCGCGACCGGCCAAACCGGATTCCTCACCACTGTTAGTACATACTTACTTTAAGATATTAGTTAGAACCCCACTATGGAGTCTATCACATCTACACACCATACAGTATTACAACTGGGTTAAACACACAAGGGAGATCCCTACATTCACATACACATATCACACAATTAACACACGCATAGCCGTGGTTAGAACGTCCCATGGTTCGGGTCGTTTAATCCGAATACCGAACTCTCATGTGATCCTAGACTCAGTTAACTAAGGTTAACACTTCTGAGGTTTAAATGGTATCGGAGTTGAACACGCCACATAAATGAATTACTGTAAACTCATTACATGTTTTATCTTACAACGTGACAAACATACAGAAAACACATTGGCATACAAGCCGGTGTAATCCGGTAGGACCAGGTTGCAAGAAAACCATACCTGTCACCGGAGTCCACTTTATCACGTCCACTAGCGTTCCTCGAGCAATTCTCGAACAACTGATAACATTACATGTAGTTTTATTAACATCGGGGTAGCACGATCATTTAATGTCTAATGCTTATAACTTTTCCCCGTTAACTTAGTTACATAACTTTACAATTTTAACTTGATTTACTTTCACATTTTTATTACAACTTCTCACCCACTTAATTCTCTTTAAAACCCTAACATGTCCTTAACCACTTTATAACATCATTACCTATCAATCCCCATCATTACATATCATCTCATAACCTTAACAACTCTTTTTTTTTTACATACTTGTGGGCCGTCCGACCCACCGTCCGACCCACAACTGGGTCGGACCGTTCCAGAAAATTTTCCCGTCTTTTAAATACACTGTCCGACCCATGTCAGACCCATCCATCTGGGTCGCCAGACCATCCAGAGATTAGAACACACATGTCCGACATGTCCGACCCAAGACCTATAGCAGTCGCGACCATTCCAGAACTTAGAACACATATGTCCGACCCATGTCCCGACCCACGACCTCAGGGTCGGCACCATTCCAGAAACTCCAAACCGGTGACAAACAGAGCTGTCCGACCCACCCTGGGTCGGACCCACTGGGTCGACAACACCAGAAGTTGTCCAAAACTTGTCAAATTTTCTCCAAACTTTTTCCTCAGCCTCCTAATGTGTCTAACATCATTTGGCACATCAAAACACACCTTTAGCCATATGCTAACTCTTTAAATCACCCACCAAAACCATTTTATCATTCACAAATTTCTTACAAAATTCCTAGCACTTGGGATGTTTCTCCTTAAGATTTCTAAGTGGTAGTTCACCGATAATGACCACTACACCAAGGTGTTTCCTCTACACCTTAACATCATCTCTCAAACTTCTTTCTTACTAACTAAATCTCCCTTTTCACACCTTTCCTAACATCACTTATTCCTTAGATATCAACATTACCTAAACCTTAAAC
The DNA here is from genome assembly GCA_023374045.1 of Limonium bicolor. NCBI lineage: Eukaryota > Viridiplantae > Streptophyta > Magnoliopsida > Caryophyllales > Plumbaginaceae > Limonium > Limonium bicolor. The sequence goes on along the minus strand of CM041778.1, from coordinate 63,291,985 downwards.
AAACTTCTCCAAGACTTAAATACACTCTCAAAACACACATTGAATTCCTAGAACTTCCAAGATAATACCTAACTTTCGACATAGGTTCTCCTAGAACATTACTAAACCAAACACACATTGTTTTTACCAACAAACAACCAAGAACACTAAAATCCATCAAGCACTTATTATACACAAACTCCACCACAAAGCACTACATCACAATATAGTGCATAATTTAAATTGCATGGCACTTAGGCCCTTAAATGACATGGCTCTTAGGCCCTTAAGATGCATAAATCATAAACACTGAATTTCCACAATATATATTTGCCTTTGACCTGCAAATACACTCAACAAAACATATGCCTTTTACTAAGCTCTTGGGAACACTTACTAAGTCATTCACCATTTGCTCTTTAGGTAGTTTTAACAAGCATTATAAGCTCATTTCTCCTAAGGCATTAAACAACATTAGGTTAGTATATTTACCTCTTTTCCAAACAAACTTCTTTCTCGTTTCCTTATAAAACCGTAAGGTATTTGATTCCTTGTCAAGTTCTATACATTGTACAAACAACATAATGAGTATTCAAGCTTTAAGCTTCATCTCTGTAAACCCTAGATTTACATTGTTTCAAAAACATTAATGTACTTGTTTTACCTTGATCTTTGAAAGGGTTTGAATATCTATGAAGAGAGGACTCCACCTAGTCCATAAGAGATTGGAATGAAGCTAGAAAAAGTCACACAAGGAGCTCCATCAATGAGTATTTTCGGTCACAACAAAACATGGAGGAAACTTGATTTTTCTTTGAGATTCCTTACCTAGAAGCAAAGGAGATCAATAATATGTGGAAAGACAAGCTCAAGCTCCTTCAATGGTGGAACTCCATGGCACCGAAATGGGGCTTTTGAAGTTTTGAGAAGATAGAAATGAAGAGCTTGATGAGAGGAAGAGAATGGTGGGTGTTTGTTTTTTGATTTGGATAAGTGAGCTAGATTTTACAAGAGATCAAAGGTGGACTCCATGGTGGTGGTGCTGTATTACCGTGAGAGAACAGCAAGAAGGAGGAAGAAGAAGTTGGAACCGTGTGAATACAAGAAGGAAAGAGAGAATGAAGATAAATTTGCTTTTTGTTAAGATATTCATGTAAAAAGCAAAATAGTACTTTACTTTAAGCTTCACTTTACTTATTTGATTTCTTTTACAAGTTGGTGACTCACACCTTGAAAAACCGGCCCCCATTTAGTTAGAAGGGTACTTTAGTCTTTATTTGTCAATTTAATCACTTATAATAACATATGTTACAAAATAGCTTATAAAAATCACTATTCACAAAAACAAGGCACATAGAAGTGAAATTTTTGATTTTCCATTGATATAGAATTCCAAATGTGATACTATATAGTACACATGTTAATTAAAGAGTAATGATGGGCATTTAGCCATTCAAAACTCATTTACAAGACAATTTTTCAAAAACTGCTTTAAGACTCCTTAAAGCACTTTTTGTGTTTTAACTTGTTTTCAAGCTTGGTTTTCTTTAGTAATTGATTTAGTATGTTCATTAACATATTTATAAGGTATGGGTATGACCATTAGGTCTTTTACAAATTTATCCCAAGCTTAGAGCACATCTTGCTCTTATTGACTTTAAGGTATTTTTTATGTTTTGTTTAGTTCCAATGTCTACCAAGGTTCTCTAAGGACTTAATTTGCCTTATCAAATCATAACTGAATATTATTAAGTCTTGGTAGGCTCTTTGGGTCCTAACCAAGTTCACTCACAGCTTAGAGCCATGTTTTTGCTCAAACTGTGTCTTAATGCTTTATTGCATTTTACTATGGTTTAAACTGTTCACTAATGTTTCTAAGGCACTTTTTAGCCTTTACATACCATAGTTTGATATTTAAACCACATATCAAGGTTTGGGGTATTTCATTTGATGTTTGTTGATGTGTTGGGAGTTGAAAAATGTGTTTAGATGGTGATTTTGGGGGATTTTTGATGTGATTTTGGTGCTTGGATGTGTAAAAACGTGAAGGGAATGAGACGGCTGCCTTCTTTGAGAGTCCAGGGTTCTTGAGGTTCTGATTTGATCATGGGATAAGGTTCCTTATATAGGCCTCCTTAAAGATAGAAAAATCCGGTAAAAACCGAGACTTACCGACGTTTTAGCTCAAGGGCTTCCAAAAGAAATTTGATTATGAAATTTTACACATGGGTAAAGGATGATATTTCTGATTTTTCTAAAGTGGAATCGAATTTTTTGGAAATTGAAATATTTTTAAATTCAATTTCTCGTCAGATTCCATCATAAATTGCTAGAAAATTATTGGAAATTTAAAAAATCAAAATTCCAACGCCATTATGCTTAAAATATCATCCTCTATCACGGGTTATAATTTCCAAGCATTTTGAACTGATTTGACCCTTATTTGGAGGAGAGAGAAAGCCTATAGGGGGCTTAGGAGCCTTGAAAATTTACGAAATTGCCCTTGGAGATGACTAAGCTGTCCCTAGTACTCTGAAATGTGCCGATCGAACTGGGAACCCTTGCTACTAGCCTATTAGTAGAGACCCTCTTCCGAGGGGGTTGAAATTTTGGGTATAACAGATTGCCCCCAGTCAACTTGACTTTGTAATGGAAATGAAAAGGCTGGTTGATGCTTGAGTGATACCCCAAAATTTTGGATCTTAAAAGACCCCACATGCAATTGAATTCCGATAAGTCGTGTCAAGCTATTCTAAGGCGCTGACTACCTACGAGTAAAGTGGAAGGATGTCGAGCGATTCTAAGGCGTCGACCACCTAAAGGTAAAAATGAAGTAATGTCGGACTATTCTAAGGCGTCGACTACCTTTACGGATGATATGATGTCAGGCTATTCTAAGGTGTTGACCACCTATAATGAATGAAAAGATGTCAAGCTATTCTAAGGCGTTGACTGCCTATAGGTGATTGAAAATTGGTGTGGGGTCGAGTTCTTCCACTCAGGTGAATTCGTCTACTTGGATGAGTTCTTCTACTTGGGTGAGTTCTTCTACTCTGGTGAGTTCTTCTACTCGGATGAGTTCTTCTACTCGGGTGAGTTCTTCTACTCTGGTGAGTTCTTCTACTCGGATGAGTTCTTCTACTCGGATGAGTTCTTCTACTCGGGTGAGTTCTTCTACTCTGGTGAGTTCTTCTACTCGGATGAGTTCTTCTACTCGGGTGAGTTCTTCTACTCTGGCGAGTTCTTCTACACTGGTGAGTTCTTCTACTCGGATGAGTTATTTTACTCGGATGAGTTCTTCTACCCGGGTGAGTTCTTCTACTCTGGTGAGTTCTTCTACTCGGATGAGTTCTTCTACTCGGATGAGTTCTTCTACTCGGGTGAGTTCTTCTACTCTGGTGCTGGAAGGTGCAAGACTGCAGAGGTGACGGTCTTATGCAAATGATGAAAACTGATTACTGGAGTGCCAAACATGGCAATGATGATAAGGTGTATGTAATCAAAATGTATGAAAGATACTTGTTCAAAACAGGAAACTGTTGGAAAAGGTGCCAAGCGTGGCAATGTTGAGGTGTTATGCAGAAGTTGTAAAATGCAACTAAAGTGCTTGTTGGTAGCTTGTCCAAAACAAGGAACTGTTGAAAAATGTGCCAAACATGGCAATGATGAGGATTGGAAATTGTCCAAAGCAAGGCATTGCTAGAACGTGTGCAAAACGTGGCAGTGTTAGAAGAAAATTCTATTTACTGAAAAGGAAAGTGAAATTATCATTTCCTGACTAAAGATTCCAGACTTGTAATTTATCTCCTAGGAGATGAACATGCTACCAGTGGGGTGTGGTTTATGATGTGGAGATCTTTTGAGTGGTGATCAGGGCATATATGTGCCTGTGGTGTATGATGTGTAGGTAAGGGCTTATGTGGGCCTGTGTAGTAGTGGTGTGGAGGTAAGGGCTTATGTGGGCCTGTGTGGTGTATGATGTGAAAGTAAGGGCTTATGCGGGCCTGAGGTGTTTAATGTGGAGGCAAGGGCTTATGTGGGCCAGAGGTGTTTAATGTGGAGGCAAGGGCTTATGTGTGCCTGTGGTGGGATGGTGGTGCTCAGGCTTTGGTTTTCAATTGGTGTTGTCATGGCAATTGTTCGAACCAACAATTGCCCCCAATATTTTTCCTCAGGACAATCTGAGCTAGAGTTCATGGCAATAGATTGGAATGATCGATTGCCCCCAGTATTTTCTTTGATTAAATGTGCGAACAAGTCTCATCCTCACAGGGTCAAGGCTTACGCTTTGATGTGGTGCTTCCTAACCTACCCTCGACGTGTTTGGTGTTTGCACTCATTTCTCGCTCATAGTCATAACTTTTAGACCATTGAATTCGACATTTGATGGATTTACACATTTGATCTGTTACTTTCACGTGATTGGACACACAACTATCAAGTCGGAAGTCTTTAAAGCTTATAACGTGGTCATGGGGTGTGATGAAAGACAACGAGACCTTGGAGGGATATTTTAGGTCTATGGAGCTAAAGGGGTGACCAAAACTGTACCCTGTGTCTTCTCTTGGAATCATCTTCCTTGTCTTGAAGTCGTCTAGCTGCCTCATGTTGTCGTTGCTTTCGAGCTTTTGGACTTGGACTTTTGAAATTGTCCTTTACACCATTTCTCCTCTTTTTGTCATTCGGACTTCCTTGAGGCATTTCGGGTTTGCCTTTTCGTTTTATCCTTTCTTGACTTTGCCTTCGGGGTTCTTGTGTTTCCCGGTTTCGGGCATCGAGAGCTGTTTTGATGTGAGCTCTTTGGATCCTGTGTCACTCTGGGACCATTTGCGGATCACTTCGTCATACTGATAGCAGCGCTGCTTCTTTGAACTGATGAAGATGTTATCTGAGACTCGGGCTCCTCGCTTCCTTTGGTCACCGGGTTGGAAATTCATCATCGGCTGGGTTATTTTGTGGAGTTCATAATATCAAAAAGGGGATATATGAAAGGCTCGGCGGGGGTGCCTAGGGTCTAATGTCAGGGTTCATAAGCTTTTGGCTATGTGGTGTTGTACCTAGGTGCTTCGTCATTCCTGATAGTTGTGTATCCGCTCTTTGTTACTTTTCACAGGTCTAAGAGTAAATTTACAAATTATCTCCTTCGGTCGGAGTTATGCCGTCTACCTCACCTTTGAATGTGGTCTCACCGGAGTCGTGTAAAAATGACACACTTGTTCACTCATGGTTTTTCCACTCAAGACACTCTCACAAGATTTTCACTCCAAAACTCGTTCCACATTTAAACGAAAGATGAAAGATGACGAACTTCAACTCATATTGCCCCCAGTATTGATTTGGGGTTTATGACAACAATTCAAAAGATGTGGATTTGGAACCGCTTCGTGGGTTATTTTGGATGCTTTGAGATAGGTTGTGGTGCTTGGCAACGCATGTTCAGCCTTTTAGAAACAAAAGACAGTCGTTCTGTTCCATAGTCGGGGAATGATTACTCCGTGATCCTTTTCCTTAAAAACAATTTGGTTTTTTCTTTTTTCGATGAATGAAAAATGGTTTGTACAGGAATTGTGAAAATGGAACTATGATTTTATTTATGAATCATGAAAGAAACGTAAAGATTACAATCTGAGGTGACTGAAAACTAACTAAGAAAATAAGCTACTAGGAAAATTTGAAGATGCAAGAAAAGATAAATAAAACGATCTGCATACTTAGAAAAATTGGACTCCTTGCTCGAGGAGGTCTTGAATCTTGTGCTTCAATGCTCGGCAATTGTCAGCATAATGGCCAGGCAACTGATGGTAGTGGCAGAATTGATTAAGATGCCTCCCCAATTGAGTGGTTCCTGGCCGAGGGGCCAGGGGCTGTAGCAGGTTTCTCTTCTGAAGCTCTTCAAACGCCTGACTTGGTGCTCGGCCAATG